>CAUYQG010196515.1:0-37758 GCA_963574415.1 Tarsius wallacei
CCCGGCTAATTTTTTTTGATTTATTGTAGAGATGAGGTTTCGCCTGCCCAGGCGGGTCTCGAACCCGCGGGCTCAGGCAATCCACTCACCTCAGCCTCCCAAGGCGCGGGATTACAGGCTGAGCCACCGAGCCCGGCTGAAAAATTTTATTTTTAAGGTGTTATCACAAGTGAAGCTCTTGATGCATCTCTTGCTTACCCGGATATAAAGAATTTTGAGTTTTAATCCATAACATTTGAAGCCTTTGATTCTTTAATCTTATAATTATGATGCCTTAATCATTAATTTAATCTCAGTAAGGACTTTAAATGACAGGCATATAAAATTACAGGTAGTATACCTTAACTTAGAAAATGTTTTCTATGCTCCAAAATTGTAACTATTTGTAAACAAAAGAAAGTTATAATAAATGTTTGCTAATAGGAAATCATCAATTAATATTGGAGTGCCTTGCTAGTTTAGCAGACAATACAACATTAATCAGATGTCAGATTCAAAACAACCCAAAAGGTGATGAAAATCCTGTATTTTAGAATAAGTTCTTATAAAATTTTAGACCAAGTTTCTGTGTAAGCTTTAAGCTTCAATATTTTTAGAACAATCCAAAGACTATGTATATACATACAAATGTCATCTTATAAATTACTAATTACAAATGTAATTTTATGTATTTGTTATTACATTGTATTTCATCATGAGCTTTAATATTTATATTGCAAAAGTTTGCTTAATTGTTAGAAATTACAACAGCTTGCATCTGATGAATTCAGTGTTTTAGTTACTGACAAGTCCAACTAAGCTTTTATAATACAGTATTTTTCACTTTTGGTTTTTTATATTATTGCCAAAACTAATCTTAAAAATCCCTTACAAAATAATTCATGAAAAATAATATCAGGATATAGGCAATAATGTGCTCCATCAATATGTACATGACAGCTATATCTGTCTTGTACTGTGTCATGGTTTTTTTTTTTAGTATTTCTGATATCAGATCTTGATTGATTGCTAAATATTGACTATCATTCAATTTCTTAGAAAAGTAGTTAATTGAATAAAATGTGTTTCCTAAGAAATTTGATAAAGGTCAATTCTATATGTAGAGTTATGAACAAATAATAAAAATACTACATTTAAACCAAGATGATATAAGGACAACTTTAGTAAAATAAACTATCACTGGTGATTTTTATTTTCTTTACCAATCTTTACATACTCAAAAGGGTTTTAGACTGATGTGCCTTAAATGGAAAGGTCACTGGAAGCTGAACTTCCTTCTCATCCTTTCTCTTCTTAAGCACAGAAGAAGGTTAAATTTCCCAGCCTCTCTTACAATTAGTTTGGAGGCATCCTTAATAGAATAGTGGGAACTTATTGTTGACTGGCTTTGAAAGATATGATCTTCCATGATCTCATTCACTGTCTGGAAGCAAAGTGTTCCAAAATAGCAGAATCACATGATGATGGGAACCTGGACCTTGGAATTCTTTCTTGGGTGGAGTTGCCCAGAAGGATAGCTCAGCCAGGAACATCTGTATTGGACTTTGTGTAAGTAACAAATAAACATTTGTTAAATTAAGCAACCAAGATGTTGTTTATTTGTTATAGCAACTAGCAAGTGCTACCCTGAGTCATACAATTGGCAAAAATGCAAGATTTTCTGAGGACTTCTTATAAAAAGTAATAATTTCTAAATTAAGACATAAAATCAATATGCTTTGCATAGTTATTCTTTTATTATTAGCATTTTGAAACTTCCACTCTTTTAGAAATGAAATTTAGAAGTGAAAGTATTTAGAAATGAAAATATTCAGGCACATTTAGAAATGAAAATATGCATGTATAAAGAATATACATGCTATTGCACTTAAGTTTTACAATTATTTTTAATAGTATTATTTTGAGAACATCATATAAGCAAGAAAAGACAGAAACATGAACTCATTTTTAAAATGAATATACTTTTTTTTTTTTTGGTGAGTAAATAGGAATTTATTTAGAAGACAGGGAAGCTCCTGGCAGAAGGAGAGGACCCAAGTGGCTGTCCTAAATGAATAAAGTTTTACAATCTCCTTACAATATGTTTTTTAAATAGCTTATAGTTTAGTTCCATAACTCCAGGAATATAAGAAATGTCCTAGGGTGTGTCTGTTAACACACAAAGAAGCAGGTAGAATTTAGTACATTTCAAAGAGAAAGCTAAAAGTTAGACAAATCAATAATTAAAATGAACATTTATATTTCAAAAATGTTCGCCAAGAGGTAATAGAGTATGGTTTAGAAATATTTGTAGACAAAGTTATCAGGAGTTTACTGAGAAAGTTTACAATGGCCATCTTTTCCAAAATATGACATTCATTATAAGTAAGTCATCTTTATATTTAGTGTAGGTATCATACAGATTTATTTTCTTAGGATGTTACATCATAGGAACTGAATAAAGGTTATTAGATTGGAATATTGTCTTAGAAACCAATAGTCTAAAATAGAGGAATGAAATTTATTCTAACATGCAAGACAAATCGTAATTTCTTATTTTTAATATGTCTGCACAGATAAAATTCTACAAAATTGCTTATAGTTACCTTATATTGGTAGTTAAATTTAAGTTAAAGTTTTTAAGTTCTATTACAAAAAGGCACTGAATTTCTTCCCTAATACTTTCCTGGTATGCTTTTGGAAAATACATTCATGATTCTATGTCTATCTTTTTCAGGTTTTGGGTCTACTCAAAAAGATGTTGGTAAGACAAATATAATTCTTTTGCAGGTGAAATTATACTTTATGCTTCAAAAAATGAATAGAAATGTAAAGAAATAAGGGAGCTAAAATAGAATTACAGAAACACAGGAGAAAAGACATCACCTAGAATTTCTTAGCAATTCTTAAGAAATGTTTTGAGTAAAAAAACGCAAGAAACAATAATCAAAGGTGATAGAAAAATTTATCAGAAATCAACTGGAAATATCTATTAAGTGGTGAAATGCAAAACCATTGCAGTTAAAATCTAGATAAGGAAAAAAAAATACCTGAAATAACCCATTAGTACTATTTTGGAGATTTTAAAAAATGCATTGACAATGATATAAAATAGTAGAATAAACATAAGAAAAGGAACCAAATTTCTGTAATTTGCTTATAATTGTGTATGTAAACAAGAGTATTCATATAATTACTAGCTAATAGTTCAATATAATTTAATAATTAGTGTTAATGTTTTAATATAACATGTAAAATATCAAGATACAAATGCAACATTTAATAACTTCTGATTAAGTATCATCTAGAAATTGAAATAACAAATAGTATAAAATAAAATAAGAGTATTCTTGGCATACTTGTTGAAGATCACTTGATTGTATATACATGGATTTATTTCTGGGGTTTCTATTCTGTTCTTTTGGTCTATATGATTCTTTATGAAGCTGCTGTACTTTTTTTGATCACTGTGGCTTTGTAATATATTTTGAAATGAGGTAGTGCATCTGACTTTGTTCTTCTTTCTACAGCAAGATTTGACTATTTGTAGTCTTTTATGGTTCCATATAAAATTTCATTTTTTTTTTTTTGAGTTGGAGTCCCACTTGATCGCCCAGACTGGAGTGCAGTGGCTGCTCTGGGCCACCGCAGCCTCTACCCGCTGGGCTCCGCCGATCCTTCCGCCTCAGCCTTCCGAGTAGCCGGAACCACAGGTGCGCGCTACCACGCCCGGCTAATTTTTTTGATTTATTGTGGAGATGAGGTTTCGCCTGCCCAGGCGGGTCTCGAACCCGCTGGCTCAGGCAATCCACTCACCTCAGCCTCCCAAGGCGCGGGATTACAGGTTGAGCCACCGAGCCTGGCATGAAATGTAATTTTTAACTATTTCTATACAAAAATGCCATTGGAATTTTAATAGAGATTTCATTAAATCTGTAGATTGCATTGGGTAGTAGGGACATTTTAACAATATTGTATCTTTCAATTCATAAACATGAGATGTCTTTCTATTTGCATGTCTTCTTTAATTTCTTTTATCAGTATTTTGTAGTTTTCACTATACAATATTTTTACCTATTTAAAATTTATGTGTTTCATTCTTGTTGGTGCTACAATAAGTGGGATTGTTTTGATAATTTAGTCTCTTTAACAAATGGTGTTGAGAACATTGGATGTCTACATGCAAAAGAATAAAACTGGAACTTTATCTCACGAACTTCGCAGCAACTTGGATGAATTTAGAGGCTATTATACTGAGTGATCTATCACAGAAACAAAGAACTGAGTATCACATGTTCTCACTCATAAGTGGAATTTGAACAACTATTGTAATAATATAAGAAAAGGATTGGCAGTGGCGAGAAACTTCCAGGGGAGGGCGGGGGCGGGATTGCAGTAGTGGGAAATGGCTGGTGTGGGGTGGGGAGGACACCTCATCAACAAGGGCACCTCCATAATGAACGTTTGTATACCTAACACTGAATTGCACCCCACATATTTAAATAAAAAATAAAAAACCTAAAAATAAATTAAAACTTGCATGCAATAACTGTAACTTTAAAACTTTTAAAACATGTAGAGTAAAAGATTTTTGACATTGGTGTTAGCAGTAACTTTATGAATATAGCACCAAAAAAACAGGCAACTAAAACAAAAATAAGTCAGTAGAACTACATAAAAATGAAAAACGTTTGCACAGAAAACAATCAACAGTGGAAAGGCAACCTACCCAATGAGATTAAATGTTTGCAATTACTTTATATCTGATAAAGACTTAGTCTCCAAAATATATATAAGAAATTCGCACAATTCGATAGCTAAAAACTAATAACTCCACTAGAAAATAGGATAAAGACTGAATATACATTTCTATATAAAAGACATACAAATGGCAAAGAGGTATATAAAACATATTCAAGGTCAACAGTCATCAGGGAAATGCAAATCAAAACCATAATGAGATATCATCTTACATCTATTAAGATGGTTATTATTTTAAAAATACACAAAAGACAAGTGTTGGCAAAGCTTTGAAGAAATTGGATACTTTGTACCCCATTGTTGGGAAGACAAAATGGTGCAACTACTAAGGAAAACGGTATGGAGGTCTCCTAAATAATTAAAAATAGAACTACCATAAGATCACACTTCTAAGTATTTCCAAAATAATTAAAGTCAGGATCTCAGAGATATTAGCAGTACTATATTTATTGCAGCATTATTCACAATAGCCAAGATGTGGACAAAGCCTAAATGTCAAGTGACAGATAAATTGCTAAGCAATATATGTATATAAATTGGAAAAGTATTCAGCCTAAAAAAGGAAACCCTGCAATGTACAATACCATGCATTAACCTTAAGGACATTATGTTAAGTGAAATAAGGCAGTCACAGACGGTCAAAAATTTCATGATTCCACTTGTATGAGGTGAAATTTATAGAATCAAATATTGGAATAATGACTATGAGAGGTTTAAGGAGGGGAAAATGAGAAGTTACTAATCGGCAGGCATAAAGATGCAGGTAAGCAAGATGAGTAAGTTCTATAAATCTGCTGTAAAGCACTGTACCTATAGTCAACAATATTTTATTGTACAGAATTAAAAATTGTATTTCTCATGTTAAGCGTTCTTGCCACAATAATATAAAATTTAAGAAATATATATAATGAATGATTCAAAAACAAAAAGTCAGTGTCTATGTAATCTATAAAATATTGTTTAAAATCTGAAGCAAATAAAGATACATAATTTGTCATTTGATTCATAAAATGTTGCCTTTTTCCAAAATGTATATGCAATTTAAATGCACCTCTCTTCAGAATTTCTGCATTTCCATAAGGATATCCAGTTAGCTGACTAGAACAAAACCAGACAAGATGAATTTCTATCTATATAGAATAATAAATACTGTACATTTAGAAAAATAATCAACAACTTTAAAATATATTATCAGCAAAACGCTACTACATAATGCTGCTACAAAAAATATAAATTAATCAGAAGAGAGGATCAAGATTTCAATCCATGTAACTATGAGATTTTTCTTGTGGACAAATGGACACTCTCAAATGCCACTAGAGGAAGAATGAAATGCTATAGTCTTTTTAGAATATGATCTCTAAGAATATTTTTTTAAACCATAAACATCCTGACTCATCAATGTAATTTTAGGATTCTATCCTGCAGGAAAATACTTATCAGAAAATGCATATTTATTACATAACTTTTTTGTGTTTGTTTTTTGAAATGGCCTAAAACTAGAAACAACCTCAATAGACATCAACTGAGAAATATTGACTAAATATGGAATAACTGCATTATGGAGTACTAGTAACATATCAGAAATGAGTTTGATCTGGTATGACCATATATCTTATTTTCCTCCAGTTGCAATGTAGAATTGCTTTCTAAAAACTTTTTAATAGCATAGACTTTCTGGGTTTGTATGATGAAATATAGTTATCTTCATTAGATTTATATCTATTTATATGATAGGATTTCCAATGTATAATATATGATATAATATAGTATAAGATATATAATATAATATAATATCAGGTATACTATAATGTAAAATATACAATATAATATGTAGACTATATTATAAAATATATAATATTATGTATATTATAAAATATACAATATAATATGTATTTTCTAAATATATATTAGAGTCTATATATCACTTTGAACAATAAAACACAAGTTCATATGCAAATGTTTGCACTAGCATGTATAAAAGAGTGGAAACAAAATTATCAAGTTGTCATCTTTGGCTGTCAGAGTTTGGATTGAGGTGCATATATGCCTTTTGGGACTAAAAATAAACTATAAAGAATATTTAACAGGCAACAAGATTAAAATTGAATAGTTGTCTTGGTCCCAAATAAAATTTGGACCTTGAAAAGCCTTATGCTTTTTTAATCTTTCAAAAATATTCAGTTTTTAAATAAAGTATTTATTTTCTTGATGTGCTTATATTATGGAGAATATTTGCTAATTAAGAAAATACTAAAGGAAATGTTAGCAGTTCATTTCAGAAGTTATCATACATGTCTCATACAGAAATAGTTGTTTCAGTTTATCTTTTCATTAGACCCATAATCTTATTTCTGGGGCTAGGCCCATTTGATAGTTCTTAGCAAGAAGAAAAAAATCACACTTTTATTCAACAGCTACCATGTGTCTGGCACTGTGTTAGGTGCTCTAGTGTCTACTATTATTTTATAAAGAAATAAGGCTCCATGCAGTTTATTTTTTCTTTCATTCCTATACTCAAGAAATATAGAGTCAACATTCAAACTAAAGTTGGCCTGACTCCCAATTCTTTTCTCCTTTTATCACACTGCTGCCCATGCATATATAGTTCTGTTATTTTTCATTCTTCCACTATTAATGCGTTTCCCTACTCAAACTGAAAGCTTTACATTGCCGAAATTGTTTTCATCTGAGTGGCAATTCCCAAGTACAAAATTAACCTATGTTTAGAATTATGTCACCTTTCTCAGCAGTGCCAAATGCATGTGATACTATAAATGACAGCAAGTTATATTAGCTTTGTTTTAAGGAAACACAACCTAAGGTTAGAAAAGATAAATGACTTGTCCAGTGACACATTCCAAATCATGTAGAGTTAAAAATAGAATTGTGAACAAGTTAAATGTTTTTTGACTTTTTAGTATAGAATATTATTTATAAGATGTCAGTGACTCTTTGAATTTAGGTCATGGCTGTATACATTTTATTGCTTGCCAGAACTGTTAATGATTACAAGACCTTAGTATTTTTAACTTGTTGAAAATAAGATTTTAAAAAAGACTCATTTATTTAAGACTATGTCAGTCAATCTTCAAAATCATTTGACATGTCATTTGAAATGAATATATGCTTGAATAAGATACAATATTGAACATAAGAGGGGAAGAAAAGTTTAAAGTATGTATTATTTGTATATACCTCAATTATTTACCTTGCTAAATTTGGGTATTTCATCTGCAACCATTAGATATTTTTAAAATATGCTACTCATCTTTCAACAGATATTTAGTGAGTGCCTTATATATGCCAAGTGATATTCTAAACACTGAAGATAAAATAGCCAACAAAACAAAGCTCTTATTTTCATGAAACTTACATTACATTGGAAGAAGATGATCCTAAAAATATATAAAGAATGATATGGTATATATTATATGTCAAGTAGTAATAAATGCTCTGAAGCAAAACAAAGCATATCAGAAGTTAAAGGAAGATGGAGAGATGCTATTTTAGATTAAAGAATCTAGAAGGCTCCCTAATAATATGACATTATACCTGAGACCTGAAGGAAGGGTCTGGGGATAGAACAGTACAGGCAGTGTGAATAGGGGATATGACCTATTTGAGGTGGAGTGTGCATGGCATGATTAGCGATAAATTCATTGTAGTTGAAATGGGTGAGAGGGAAGGGAAGTTGTAAGAGATGAAATCAGAGTAACTGTAGGGGAAAAATAGATGTGGGGCTGTAGGATCTTGGCAAGAAGTTTAGATTTAATTCTGTGTGAGACAGAAAGATATTGGAGGTTTGTAAGCAGAAGAGTGATATAATCTGATTTAAGTTTTCAAATAATCCCTTAGGTTCTATATGCAAAGCAGACTGGGGCAGGGGCAAGGAGTGAAGTGAGATCATTTGGAAAGGCATTAACACGTCCATGTAAAATATGATGATGGCATACACCCCAAATTTGCCTATAGAATCAGTGAAAACCCTATCAAAACCTCAGCCTGCTTATTTGTAGAAAATAGCAAGCAAATCCTAAAATTCATATGGGAACCCAAGGTGCTGAGAACAGCCAAAACAATCCTGAAAAAAACACAATGGCAGGCATACACTTCCCAGTTTCAAACTTAACTATAAACCTGTGTGGTATTGGCATAAGGATACACATATATCAATGGAACAGAATTGAGATTCCAGAAAAAACTCCCTATATATATGGCTAGTTGATTTTTGACAGGTTGCCAAGATCATTCAATCTGTTTAAAAAAATAGTCTTTTCAACAAATAATGCATGTATAATTAGAAGAATAAAGTTGGATCTTTACTTCAAAACAATTAACTCAAAATTAGAGAGGATCGTGGAAGATTATAGACATACATGTAAGAACCACAGCATTAAAACTCTTAGAAGAATATTTAGAAGTAAATCTTTGTAAACTTGGGTTAGGCAAACCTTTTTTTAGACACCAAAAGCCCAAGCAGATAAAAGGCGGGGCGGGGCGGGGCGGGGGGGGAGGACTAATTGGCCTTCATAAAAATTAACAACTTTAGTGTTACAAATGATACTATCAAAAAGTGATGTCAACTCACAGAATGTGAGAAAATTGCAGATAATTTCTATGACAAGAAACTAGTACCCAGACTATGGAAAGAATAAAGAATAA
The DNA here is from genome assembly GCA_963574415.1 of Tarsius wallacei. Lineage (NCBI taxonomy): Eukaryota > Metazoa > Chordata > Mammalia > Primates > Tarsiidae > Tarsius > Tarsius wallacei. The sequence continues at coordinate 9,406 of CAUYQG010196515.1, forward strand.
AAAAATCAATGAAGGGCTTGAATAAGCCTTTCTCCAAAGAAAGTATATGAATGATTGATAAGCACAGAAAAAAGTTATTAGTTATAAAAATCAGAACTTCAATGAAATAAGATTTTATATCTGCTATGGCAGAAAAATTAAAAATTACAGATAATAATATGCGTAGTCAAAATTATGAAGAAATTGAAACTACTATACACAGCTTGCAGAAATGTGAAATAGTACAGCCATTTTGGAAAACAGCTTAGCAGTTCTTCAGGAATTTAAACATATATTTACTATTGGTGCAAGCAATTCTACTCTGAGGTGCAAAACCATAATATTTGAAAACATATGTCCATACAAAATCTTGGACACAAATGTTTATAGCAGCATTATTTATAATAGGAAAAAGCACAAATGATCCAAATGTTCATTATTGGTGAAGGATATATAAACATGGTTCATCCATACAATGGAATATTCAGCAATTAAAAAAAATGATGTCCGGATACATGCTATAACCTGGATAAACCTTGAAAACCATTTACTAAGTGAAAGAACCTGGTAACAAAAGATCACATATTGTATAATTTCATTTATATCAAAAATCAAAAATAGACAAATCTATAGAGACAAAAATGAGATTAATGGTTGCTGGGTCTGAGGAAAAGAATGGAGAAAAATGAAGAGTGACTACTAAAGGGTATGAGTTTCTTTTTTGGGCTACAAAGACATTTTAAATTAGATTGTGGCAATGGTTGCACTCCTTTGTAAATATACTAAACGACAATTATTTGTTCCTTTCCTAATGGAAAATTGTGTGGTATGAGAATTATATCTCAGTAAAGGTGTCAATCTTTTTTTATTTTTAAGAGATGATGATGATTTGGACTAGCATGGTAACATTGAAGGTGATGAGAAGTCGAATTCTGAATGCTCTAGGGTAAACTATATTGATGGATTATAAGAATTTTTTATGTCACAAAGACAGTCACTTCAAGTGGTTCTATTTAATATTTTGAAGGTTTATTGTTATATTTTTATGGTAGGGTTGTGTGATGACTCTAAGATTTAGGAGAGAGGATTTAGAAAGATGAGAGTGTCATTTACTGGAATCTAGAAGATCAAAAGTAATTTCCCAACTGACGTCAAGAGTTTATTTTTAAGTCTGTTAGCTCTATAGAGACTAGAACATTTTCAAGTAGATATTACAGTAAGCAGGTAGACAATAGTCTTTTGTTAATAAGGAGAAAGTGGGAAGAAAATTCTCTCTGGCAGTACTCAAGCATAGCTCACACTCAATTTTTCTTAATATTCTACCTTCAGAAACAGTTTATCTGTGCTTTCAATTAGATAAGATATAACTGAGTCATCTTAACTCCTTCCTGGAGAAACAAAGATGGGAATTTTAAAGTAGACATTTGCAGTAGATCTTTATTGCTCATTGTGTTTTATCCAACATGAGCTCATGTTTTTAGAAAACATCTACTCTGCAATCAGAACTAGGTTTTGAGAACTGCAAAAAAATATAAACCATTGTTTCTTTTCCCCCAAAAGATTGTGAGACAGACGTAAAAATAAATCTGGCTTTAAACAAAAAAGGGTCAGTGACAACCAAAAGTACTAAGGGCTCAATATATGATGTGCAATGGACTAGTGAAAGTTAAATGCCAAGATGAGTGAGTGAAATCTTAAAAGTTATGCTTAGAAGGAGAGAAAACCTCCCTATGGAATGGCACAGTCAGAGAATGTTCACGAAATTAAGTAAAACTTTTTCTAAGTCTCAAAGAGAGCAGATTTGGATATATTGATGGGATAGAGACAGATAATAAAAATTAGGGAAAACAAATGCAAATACAACTGAAAAAGGCTGAATTGCACATTGGCTATTTAGGGAATTGTGAGTGAAGATACTACTGGAAGGTCGGAGTTCAATTTCTAATGCATTTAGTTGAGTAAATGACCTGTCTGAATGGAGAAGAAACTCCAATCAGCTACTCCTAATTTAAAGGAAAAATAATAGTAATAATAACAATTTATAAGGTATATATTTGTTTTTATGGATATGATCAAAGGGTATATTTGTCCTTTGTTGATTGGGTATAACAATCATTTACACAATATTTTATAAGCATACTGCTATATAAGTGGCTATTTCAAATCAGAATTGCCTTAAAGCATTGCAACTTAGCTTACTGTGCTAAAATAAAAATGATTCCTAATTTTGTACTGCCAGATATCCCAATTCTTATCATAATACCTGTTCAGATGAGACTGAGGAATAAAAAGTGGTAGGATAGCTCAACTTTATGTATATTCAAATCTACCTGCAATTTAAATTCAGAAATTTGAATTCCAAACAAAAAACAACTTACTCTGACACTTTCCTATTTTTATTTTGTCACTTACCATTTGCATTATCTTCTTTTAAAAATTTTTTCTTATTTTTAATATGTGGGGTACAATTCAGGGTTAGGTATACAAATGTTCATTTTGCAGGTACCCTTGTTGAAGAGGTGTGCCCCCCGCCCCCCGGCAGCTTCTCACTACTGCCAATCCCTTTCTTATAGTATATTGTTTGTCTCAATAACTGTTTTTCAAATGACTGAACAAAATTAATAAAGAAGGGAAGGAAAAAGAAAGCAGTGAAAGAATGAAGGGGTGAAAATGAATAGGAAGGAGAAATAATATATTAACAAATGAATGGAAGTTATCTAAGAAAATGATTTGTTATAAGTAATAGTTGCCATAAAAATTTTCCTTAAGTGTCAGGAATATCTCTTTTATTTTTTGAGTCAGAGTACAGTGGCACAATCACTGCTCACAGCAGCTTCGATGTCCTGGGGTCAGGCAATCCTTCTGCCTCAGCCTCCCAAGTGGCTTACTAGTTTTATTGATTTTTTTTTTTTTTTTGGTAGAGATGAGGTCTCACTATGTTCCCCAAGCTGGTCTTGAACTCCTGGCCTCAAGCGATTCTTCAACCACAATCTCCCTCAGTGCTGGGATCACAGGCACGAGCTACCATGTCCAGCCAGGAATATCCTTATCTTAAAATTTAAATAATTAAAATGTAATTATTTATTTATTTATGTTGATAAGCAGTAAAGCACTCAACCACATAAATGTCTGATGTCAGGAGGTGTGTATTTGACAATGCAAGAGAAGCAAAATTAGATACGGCTTAGACTGCTGGACAAAAATCTAAATGTTCAAGATTACAATTTTTTGTGCCCTTATTCTGTGAACTATTCATTGGTGAAAAATATGTTATACTTAAGAAATAAAAATTTAGTGTTCACGTGCTATCATTAAAAATAATTAAAGTCTTATTAGAGGGGTTTTATGGTACTTCTCCTTTTAAAGCATGATCTTTAGGGCATCCTAGGTCGGCAAATTACTTATTAGAGACATGCACAGTTAGGAAACTTAAGTTGACAATGAACTGATACATAGATATTCACAAATCTGCACAAATAATTCAAACGAAATCATTGGTAGTAAAGTATTAATGTAGGTACTGAGTATCCATTTCTCCCCAATGAAAATATATTTATTGTTGATATTTAAATTGATATACATATAATATTCTCATAAAGAAAAAGTCAATAAGAAATAGTTTTATGTATTTTCTTCCACATTTTTCTCCACACATACTGTATATCTGAATATATTTCATTTTCTTTTTTTACTTTAAACAGTACATAAAATGTACTTAACCTACTTTTTCACACATATGTAAAATCTTATAATATTTTACTCATAACTTATCTAAGTAGCTTACTATTGATGATTGTCTCAAAATTCTCCATTTGCTTTCTATTTTTTTAACCTTGAAAGTGATGACTATTTTGTGTGTACATACATCTTTCTGTACTAGCTCAATTTAGATAAATTTCTAAAAGTTGAACCCCTATGTATCACATATAAAACTTCACTTAACAGTTAAGATTTCTGAAATTGCTTTAGATCATGTAAAATTTTCTGTATTCTTCCTTTAGAATACCTCCAACATAAGCCTGCTTGTCACCAACTCTGCCATTTTCATCCCAGGCCAAGGCTCCGTTATCTACTTCCCCGATCCTTGCAATTGGTGGCTTATTCTACATTTGCTCTTATGCTGTCAATTCTCAACATGGAAGCAAAAGTGATACTTCAACCCTGTCTCCTTATTCTGACTTACAAAGTCCTCAACTATGCAGGCCTGGTCTTAGTTCACCTCACACCACCCTCTCCCTCTGGACTTCTGGAACACAGGACTTCTTTCCCTTCTTCAGGAAGCCAAGGCTAATCTCTTCTTCTGGTCTTTGCACTTGCTCTTCTTTTAGTCTTCAATGCTTTTATTCTTCATTTGAAGATGGCGCAATCCACCTGGTAATTCAGATCTCAATATCATGTTTCTAGAGGGACCTTCTTTAACCATTTATAGAAATAGCCATCTGTTTACTTTTTAATGTTGTATATTCTGTGTCTCGGTTGAACACGTATCACTGTGTAAGGTTTTTTTTGTTTATTTATTTGCCTAAGGCCTCACTCTTCCCCACTAGAGTATCCCTTCCACAACAGTTTCTCAGAGATAGTAGGGACTCAATACTTTTTAACTGAATTTATGTTGCTTCTGGGGTGCATCCTCTCAGAATCAAGAGGCTCACTAAGGTGAAGAATATTGGTTGGAATTCAAGTGCTCATTTAAAACAAATGAAACCCATATTGGAATAAAATTGTCTTAGTGAACACATTCATGTTATCAGGAAAGAATAACATTATCCAGGAAAGAATAATATAAAAATGAAGGACATATTAATTATTTTACTTTGAGACTATATGTCTTTATAATTAAAGCTATTTTTTTTGTTTTAGCTCTTCTTCAAATTGCAGGACATTAAGGGACATGAATAGAAACTGTGGTTCAAACTTTGGCATACCAATGACAACATGGTTGTTTTTTCAAAGATTCAATGCAGACCTGCAAAACTTTGAATTCAAAATACTGCATGGCAAAGTTATTTTGTTAGAGTAAAAAAAATCAGGCAACTTTATATGTGCCAGTAATAATCTCGGTTTAGAGAAAGACCTTGGGGGCCTCCCTCAAAAAAAAAAAAAAAAAAAAAATCAAGGATCTGCTTGTTAAGATTAAGAAGATTGTAAAGATTTTTATAATCTATATTTATATTTGTATTTTCTAAAAATGTGTATGGTCTTTCAAGGCCTGGAAACATGATACTTCTGGTACTAGAAAAAGAGTTAATTGGTTTATGTATATTACAATTCTTTATTCCTTGTCATTCACATTGGAATGATCAGCCAGACACATTTGCCATATTGCTTGTTATTATCAAACATTACTCTATCATACGATCAATAAAATAGTCTAAGAACTGTTCTGCAGATGAATTTAAAGAGTTTGGTTACTAATGTGTGGCTAACCTCTTTCTTTTAGACTCTACATGAATGAGCTAAATGCCACAAAGAAATCAGGTCAGCGTGATATCTCGATAGGCAGTTTTTCTTTGGTTTATCAGAGGCCCTGAGCTTGAGTTTGGCTCCAACCCTGAGAATAGTTCATCCTAGTATCTATTAAGCTATGAGATGTGCGTCCTTGTCTCACTTTCCTGCTTGAAGACATCCGTTTATGCTTATTTCCATCCTTCACTTGATGGATTGATATAGGAACTTAAATACGTCATTTGTTTTTCTATCCATTCCCTTTGTAGCAGTTGTGGATTCACTTCTGGTTCCAGACTGTGTCCGGGGTGATTTTAAAGTCTAATAAAGCAAGGAAAATCTCTCCTCCCGATTGGATTTTTTTTTTTTACATGTTTGTTAATATGCAGCAATCGAGGGAGAGATGAAGTCTGTGGCTCATTTTCAAGGGAGGAATCCAATTTGGATTTTATGGATGTTGCTGTCACTGGTCCGACATTGCTTTATTCTTTCACCAAGGATGCAGCGTCAGGGTTTACTGCTATAGCTGCTAATGTAGATCTCTCTGGCTGTTTGGCCTGAGAGCATTTCCGTTTTTATGTATTGGAGTAATTAGCCCTCCTGACCATATCTCAGGAAGTGTCTGGATTGGAGGATTAGGATAAACATCTTCAGTCAGGCTTTCTGAGTGTGATCAATGTGGGGTGTTAGCATCTCATTTGATGTGTTTTTATCAAGGCTATGGGGCTTCCTAGCTCTCCTTTTGAAGGGGCTCACTTTCATTTCTCAAATCACCAGGTTTGGGCTTACATGACTGAGACAAAGTTAAAGATATTATTTCAAACAGTTTATATGCCCAAGGCCCAGCTTCATGTTGGCCTCTGCCTGGGGCCATCTCTAAGCACCTACAGGTTACTGTGAACTCTGTCTCCTCTTTCTTTCCATATAGCTAATATAATACTCTTACAGACTCCAAAGAAAAGAAAAACCTGTTTATCAAATACAATGTTTGTGTTATCTTTTTCTAATAGACTTTATTTTTTAGAGCAGTTTTATGTTCACAGCAAAATTGAGCAAAAGTATGGATACTTCATGTACATCTCCTTCTCCACACATGCACACTCTCCCCCATTATGAATATCGCCTGCCAGAGTGGTGTATTTGTTATAACGATAAATCTCCATCCGTACATCATTATTACCCAAAGTCCACAGTTTATATTAGGGCTCCCTTCTTTATTTTATTTTATTTTATTTTTTTCCTGGACTTAAAGATCTCAGTTTTATTTCAAAGACTATAAAAACAAAAGATATTGCTTCTCTAACTGAAAAGAATTGTAAAAGAGTCATAGAATCCTTTTTTAATACACATTTTAAAAAGTTAAATGAGTTATATATTTACATATTTATTATATAATATATATTTATATAATGTTACTTTTCTACAATGAATATGTGTATATTATTTGTAGAAAATATAGCGAAGGCAAAAATCACCATCCCAGAATAGTCACTATTAACTTTTTTTTTTTTGAGTCGGAGACTCACTCTGTTGCCCAAGCTGGATTCCAGTGGCACAATCACGGCTCACTGCAACCTTGACCTCCTGGACTCAGGATCCACTCATGCCTTAGCCTGCCAAGTAGCTGGGACTACAGGCATGCACCATCATGCCCAGCTACTTTTTTTATTTTTATTTTATGTGGAGACAAGGTCTTGCTATGTTGCCCTGGCTGATCTCAAATCCTGGGCTCAAGCCTCCCAAAGTGCTGGGATTACAGGCATGAGCCACTGCACTCAGCCACTATTAATATTTTGGTGAACACTTTCCAAAGCCTCTAAGCATTTCTTTATTTTATTTTAAAGATGTGGGGTACAAGCCAGGATTAGTTACATGAGTAGTCTCTGTGCAGGTTAAGTTTCGGTTCTCTTGATGTTTTACATTCTATATGTTTGGACAAATGTGTAATGATATGTATTCACCATGAAAACTACAGAGTAGTTTCACTGTTTAAAAAAAAATCCCTCTGTGTTCTGCCTATTCACCCTTCCCTTTCCTTAATCTGACAACCACTGATCTTTTTACTGTCTTCACAGTTTTGTCTTTTCCAAAATATATAGTTGGAATCTTACAGGATGAAGTCTTGCAGATTGACTTCTTTTACTTAGTAATATACATTAAAGTTTTCTCCATGTCTTTTCATGTCTTGATAGTGCATTTCTTTTTTTTTTTTTTCTTTAGAAAGCAGGTTTCATTGAGAGGACAGAAAAGCTTCCACAGTGGGAGGGCACCCGAAGGTGTTTCCCTGCATTTCTTTTTAACAATAAACATTCCATGGTCTAGATATGCCAAAGTTATCCATTTATCCACTGATGGATATCTGGGCTGTTTACAAGCTTTGACAATTATGAACAAAACTGCTATAAACATCTGTGTGCAAGTGTTTTGTGTGGACAAGTTTTCAACTCCTATGTGCAGATACCAAGGAGTGCCATTGCTGGATTTTATGATAAGAGTATGATTAGTTTTTTAGGAAAATGCCAAGCGTCTTCTCAAGTGGCTGTACCATTTGGCATTCTCATCGATAGTGAATGAGTTTCTGTTGCTGTACTCCTCACTACCATTTAGTGTTGTCAGTGTTCTAGATTTAACCATTCTGGCAAGCATGTAGTGGTATCTCATTGTTTTAATTGACATTTTCTTGATGACCCAGAACATCTTTTCATATTTTTTATTTGTCATCTGTGTATTTTCTTTGATAAGAAGTCTAAGTTCTTTGGCCCATTTTTAAATGAGGTTGTATGTTTTCTTATTGTTTAGTTTTAAGAGTTATTGGCATATTTTGATAACAGTCCTTCAGGAGACATGTCTTTTGCAAATACTTTCTCCCAGTCTGAAGCTTATCTTTTAATTCTTTTCTTAACTGTATCTTCCACAGAGAAGAAGTTTAAAATTTTACATTTGACTTGTCAATTATGTATTTCACAGATCATGACATTGTCACTGTATCTAAAAGTCATCACCAAACCCTAGGTCACCTAGATTTAAATCTCTGCTATCTTCTTGGAGTTTTATAGTTTTGTATTTTACATTTACATCTGATACATTTTGAATTATTTTTTGTAATGAGTATAAGGCTCATATCTAGGTTTATTTTTTTGCAGATGAATGTTCATTTATTTCAACATTATTTGTTGAAAAGTCTATCTTCTCTTCATTGTATTGTTTTGCTCCTTTGTTAAGGATCAGTTAACTATATTTACATAATTCTACTCATATTTCTGTTCTCTCTAGTCTGTTTCAGTGATCCATTTGTCTCTTCTTTTTTAAATTAAAAACAATTTTTTGTCTCTTCTTTTGCCATTAGCACATTGTTTTGATTACCATAGCTTTATAGTAAGTCTTGAAGTCAAATGTCAGTTCTCCAAATTTGTTACTCTTCTTCAACATTTTATTGGCTATTTGGGGTCTTTTGCCTCGTCATATATACTTTAAAATCATTTTTGTCAATATCCACAAAATTGCATGCTAAGATTTTGATTGGGACTACATTGACTTACAAATCAACTCAAGAATAACTGACATCCTGAAAATATTGAGTCTTCCTATACATGAACATGGAATAGCTCTCTATAATATAGTTTTTAACTTAATTTTTAATAGATAATTATAGTTTTTATGATATACATTTTTTACATAATTGGTATATTTATGCTAAAGTATTTAAATTTGGGGGTGCAAATATAAATGTTGCTGTATTTTTAATTTCAAATTCCACCTGTTCATTGCTGATATATAGAAAAATAACTGGCTTTTGTATATTGGCCTTGTATCCTTCAACTTCATTATAGTTGCTTATTCAGTCCAGAAGCTTGTTTTCGTTAATTTTTAAAAATCGTTTACATAGACAGTCATGTCACCCATGAGCATAAACTGTTTTACTTCTTCCTTCCCAACTTGTATACATTTTATTTCCCTTTTTCTGTCTAATTTCATTAGCTAGGACTTCTAGTACAATGTTGAAAAGCAGTGGTGAGAGGTGATATACTTGCCTTGTTCCTGATATCAGTGGAAACTTTTCTGGTTTTTCACCAGTATGATGTTAGCTGTAAGCTTTTGTGTGGATATGCTTTATCAAGTTGAGGAAGCTGCCCCCTAAGCTTAGTTTATTGAGAGTTTTTGTTAATACAAAAAATAGGTGTTTGATTTTGTCAAATACTGTTTTGGCATTTATTGATATGACCATGTATATTTTCCTGTTGATATGATGAGTTATAGCAATTGAATTTTGAATGCTACACCAGTGTTGCATACCTGGAATAAATCCCACTTGTCATGGTATGTAATCGTTTTTGTAGATTATTGGATTCAATTTTATGAATTTTTTTCAGTATTTTTTCCTTGTATGTTTATGAGAGATATTGGTCTGTAGTTTTCTTTCTTTGTAATGTCTTTGGTTGGTTTTGATATTAGGGTATACTAGTCTCATAAAATCCCTCTGTTTATATCTTCAATAAAGATAATAGAGAATTAGTATAATTTATATCTTAATGAAATAAGGATTTGGTAAAATTTACCAGTACACACTTTGAGGTCTGTTGCTGTTTGGGAAGGTTATTATTTATTCTTTTAATTTCTCTAATATAAATAGGCCTATTTGAATTACTTCTTCTCAGGTGAGTTTTTTCAGATTGTGTCTTTTTAAAAATTGGGTCATTTCATAAAGTCATCAAATTTGTGAGCACATGAGGAAACCCTCCAAAGGTGGAATTATTTTTTGGAGGGCAGGTTCCTTGTAATACAAGCTTATCCCTTTAGGTAAGTGTTTTAGGAAGACAAAGGCATCAGTGCACCAGCCAGCATTTTTGTGAGACTGCGTTCAGCTTCAGTGATTTTTTTTTTCTGGAGATTCTTTCAATGTATTTGCTCATTTTATGATGAGTGATTTACAAGCACAATTGCCCACACCATGCTGAATTTTCAGCAGTTTTTTTTTTTTTTTACCAGAAGTGGCACAATTTCCATGCCACACCCTCCTTGTTTACACAGTCTTGCTGTGAGTGACTCTTTTTTGTTTCCCCGAACAAAAAAAAGCCCTCAAAGGAAATTGTTTTGATGATGTGGAAGAGGTGAAACAAAAACCGCAGAAACACTCATAGTTATCAAAATTGGCAAGTTCAAAAACTGTTTTGGCCAGTGGGAAAAGTGTTTCAATAGGTGTATTACATCAAACAGAGAGTACATTGATGGTGACTAAAGTTTTAATCACATAAGAATAAACACACAATTTTTAAAATAAATAAATTCTGTTTTTTGGGGTCCCCCTTCCTATAGTTTTCATAATATTCATTTATTCATCTTTTAATATCCATAGGATCAATAGTGATGCCTCCAATTTTATTTTTGATATTAACAATTTGTGTCTCTTACTTATTTGCATAGTTGGTCTGACTAGATGCATTAATTTCATTTATTTTTTAAAAACAACCAGCTTTTAGATTCATCTCTTTTCTTTGTTAATTTTCTATTTTCAATTTCATTGATTTCTGCTCTAATTTTTATTATCATTTTTTATTACTTCGTGTTGAATTTTCTCTTTTTCTAGTTTCTTAAGGTGAAAACTCAGATTATTTTATATTATTTTGTACTTATATCATATATATATGTGATGAAAGTGATGATTAGATAAAAATTTATAGCATTAGCATTACATCTCACAAAATATAGTCATGTTTTACTTTTCATTTATTTAAAAAAATTTTTAAATGTATTTATTTTAAAGATATGGGGTACAATTCAGGGTTAGGTATACAAATGTTCCTTATGCAGGTATCCTTGTTGATGAGTTGTGTCCCCCTGGCATTATCCCACCACAGCCAACATCACCCCCCCCCACCCCCCCACCCCCGGCATTTTCACACTACTGCCAGTCCCACTCCTCCCTCCCCTGGCAGTTTCCCAGTACTGCTAATACTTTTCTTATAGTATTATGATAATTGTTCAAGGTCCACTTATGAGTGAGAACACATGGTACTGTTTTCTGTTTCTGTGATAGATCACTGAATATGATAGACTTTAAATCCATCCAAGTTGCTGTGAAGTCCATATGTTTGTCCTCCTTTATGCCTGCATAGTATTCCGTTGTGTATATGTACCACTTTTTTTTATCCAGTCCAGTTTCAATGGACAGCATTCTGTGGGCTGTCTACCCACCCTATTAATGGTTTCTTTTGTTTTGCAGAAGCTTTTCAGTTTGATGAAGTCTCACTTGTCAATCTTATCTCTTATGGCATGGGCTATTGAGATTTTGATCAGGAATTGGTTGCCTAGTCCAACCTCTGTAAGGGTGTCTCCTGCATTTTCTAAGATTCTTATAGTTTGAAGTTTTACATTTGGGTCTTTGATCCGTTTAGAGTTGATTTTTGTGTATGGTGATAGATAAGGACCCTGCTTCATTCTTCTATATATGATCACTTAGTTTTCCGAGCAACATTTACTGAATAGGTTCTCCTCTCCCACTAATAATCAAATCAATATAAATCAAAACCAATTAGATACCACCTAATTCCAGCCAGGATGGTTATTATTAATAACTCAAAAAACAACAAATGCTTAAGAGGAGGGGCAGAAAAGGGAACACTTCTGCACTGTTGGTGGGAGTGTAAACTAGTACAGTCTCTGTGGAAAACAGTGTGATGGTTTTTAAAAGTTCTAAAAATGGACCTTCCATATGGACCAACAATCCCCCTTCTGGGAATATACCCAGAGGAACTCAAATCATTCTGCAAAAAAAGATACCTACGCACGCATGTTTATTGCAGCACTATTCACAACAGTAAAATCATGAAACCAACCATGCAGTCCATCGAAACTGGACTGGATACAAAAATGTGGTACATATTGACAATGGAATATTACACAGCCATAAAGAAGGACAAACATATGGACTTCCCAGCAAGGATGGATTTAGAGTCTATCATACTCAGTGATCTGTCATAGAAACAAAGAACTGAGTACCACATGTTCTCACTCATAAGTAGACCCTGAATGTTTGTCATAATACCACATGAAAGAGATTGTCAGTAGCAGATCACTGCCAGAGGAGGGGGTGACACATAACATTAATAAGGGTACTTGCTCCCAACCAGGTGTAGTGAGAACCAATGAGAGACCCAAACTTCACCAGTACAATGACCACTTATGTACCTAATCCTGAATTTTACCCTACATCTTTAAAATTTTCTAAAAAAGTTTTATCTTACATTAACTTATTTTTTCTTCAGTGTTCTTCTTTCTTTACATAAATCAGATTTTCTGACCTATATCACTTTCCTTCTTTCCTAAAAATTTTTAACATAACTTGTGGAGCAGATCTATTGGCAACAATTCCCTTAAATTTTGTTCTAGAAAAATTCTTATTTTTCTTTCATTTTTCTATGACAACATTACAGGGTAATGATTCTAGGTAAGTGTTTTGTTTTGCTTTATTTTTTTTTCTCAGCACTTTTTTTCTTACTACTTTTTCTGCTTGCATGGTTTCTGAGGAAAAGTTGAATGTAATTCTTGTCTCGTTCTCTATAGGTATGTTCTCCACTTCCCCCAGCTTATTTCAGAGTCTTCTTTTCTATTTGTAGCTTGAAGATAAGATGACTAATGGTGGTTTTCTGGCATTTATTATGCTTTGTGCTCTCTGAGCTTCCTGGATATGTGGCTTGGTATGTGACATTAAACTAGAAAAATTCTCAATCGTTATTGTTTTAAATATTTCTTCTGTTCCTTTCTCTCTTTCTTCTCCTTGTGGTATCATCATTATATATTACCTGTTGTAGTTGTTCCCCAGTTCTTGAATATTCTGCTTCAATTTTTTCAGTCTTTTTTTCTCTTTGCTGTTTGGTTTTGAAGGTTTCTGTTGAAATATTTACGTTCAGACATTCCAATCTACTAAGAAGGCCATCAAAGTCAATCTTCATTTCTGTTAGTTTTTTATCTCTAATATTTTCTTTTGGGTCTATCTTAGAATTTCTATCATTCTGCTTACATTGCCCATTTGTTCTTGTGTGCTGTTTATATTATCCACTAGAACCATTAGTATGTTAATTATAGTTGTCTTAAATCTCCAGCTAGATAATTCCAACATCCGTGCCATTTCTGAGTCTGGTTTTGATGCTTTCTCTGTTTCTTCAAGCTGTTTTATTTTGCTGTTTAGTATGTCTTGTAATTTTTTTTTAAATTTCAGGCCATGATATACTGTGTAAAAGGAGCTGCTATTAACAAGACTTTAGTGACGTGGTGGTAAGGTATAGGGGGAGAAGAAGCATTCTGTAAGTATTTCTTTTTTAAAACAACAACACTGATGATATCTCAGTGTTTTCCTGGACTGTGCCTCTGGACTCTGGACTCTGATCTTCACATGTGCTTCTCAGTTCTCATGTTAGGGGGAACGGGGTTGGTTAGTTGGATATTTCCCTTCATACAGTCAGTTAAGCTCTGATAAAACCTCAGCAGTTAAGCTCTGGTTAAATTGCTTTACTTGAGGACCATCCTTATTAGGAAGAACAGAATTATCAATCTTTTTTCTATTTCTTCCCCCTTCCCCTGTTGGAAGCATGAGGGAATTTTAATCTGATATCCATTGTGAGAACCTGGAGGAACTTCAGAAGGTAAATCTAACAAAAGTGTGTAGGGGGCCCCCTACGACTGGGTCCTTCTAAAGTATTTATCACTCCAAGTTGTCCACACTGAGCTTCCAGCATTCATTAATTACAGTTCAGGTTTTCCTACCCTGTTCCTGGTTCCTGTGAAGTTGTTGCTTGTGGGTTTTTGCTTTAGGAAGTTACGATTCTCTGTCAGTCTCTCCAATGTGGAGGGTAAGGGTTTGCCCTGGAAAATTTATGAATGTAAGGATTAGTTCTAGTATGGCTCTAAGAAGAGTTGTTGATGTTTCAACTTTTTACATGTTGTTAGGATGGAATGGAAACTTCCAAGTTTCTTACATGCTGGACAATAACTGAAATTGCTATGTATATCTTAGAATTGACTAGGTTGTCACTTTGAGGGCAGACACTATGTCTTTTACTCTTTTTTTTCAACAAAATATTCACTGATCATCAGCTAATTACTAGATATTGTAAGTGCTGATGATACAGAAATAGGTACAATAGATAAAATATATGTCTTCATGGAAGTTGCAGTTTAGTAATGCAAACAAGTAATGTAAGCATGCAGATTAAAGACAAATAGTATAATAATGATAAAGACTTTGAAAAAACAAACAGGGCTCTTATAATTCAATAAAAACTACACTAAATGGTCACAACATTTGGTGTAAAGCATAAAAAACAAGAGAGAAATAGTCATAGGAACATATGGTGGGAGATAATTCCTTGTACTCCATGCCCTTACTATTTGTGTGACCTTATGCAAATTATTTATTCTCTTTGACTCTTAGTTTCCCCTCTTACTTTCTGAGAATGATAATAATACATTTTAATAGATAAATAAGTTGAGGAATGCAAAGCACAATACCTAACACATAAAAATACCTAACTGATGCAACATCATTATTACTCCTATTACTTCTATTAAGACACCTGGATTTTATTTTCAGTTAAGTAATTTATTTCACACAATATAATTTTCTTTCTGGATTTTTCTAAGTGAATTTTAGTCAATCATATTATCTCCACATACTTAGAGGTTGACTACTTCATGTATTTCATGACTATCTGGTCCTTAGTTCCCCCTGGAGAGGATATAAAATAATTATAAGACATGGACTTTGATTTCAAATATGTTATCATTTACTGGGAATTTTTTTTTAACTTTATATGCAGTAGCCCTTACTGGTTCCTCTTTTTTGACTGGCAGTGCTTTTTGTCAGTTTCCTTGTTTCATGAAGAATAATAATGTTAGAAAAAAAAAAACAAAACAGTAATAGGCAACCAAATGGGACTGGTTAAAAATATGGTAAGTATGAATATTCCCACCAATAAAAATCAGGCTGTATAATGAATCATAATGATAGGGGAAATATCCAAAATATATCTTATGAAAATAAAGTAGGTTATAAAAATTTATTCTTCTTCTTTTTTTTCTTTTTTGAGTCGAAGTCTCACTCTGTCACCCACGCTGGAGTTCAGTGGCATGTTCATGACCACTGCGCCTTCGACATACTGGACTCAGGTGACCCTTCTACCTCAGCCTTCCAAGTAGCTAGAAATACAGGTGTGCACCACCACACCCAGCTAATTTGCTTTCTTAATTTATTGTAGAGATGAGGTCACACTATATTGCCCAGTCTGGTCTCAAACCTGAGGACTCAGGCAATCCTTTCACCTCCGCCTCTCTAAGTGCTGGGATTATAAGCATGAGCCACCGTGCCCGACCTATCAAAATTCTTGAGGAAAATGTTTGAAAAGTGATTAAGTTTCTATACTGGTATGATAGGATTATAAATTGTTTTAATTTCCCTCATTTCAGTTCATTTTTGTGCTGCTATAGCAGAACATCTGACTGGGTAATTTATAAAGAACAGATTGGTTCTGAAGACGGGAAAGTTCAAGATCAAGGCATTGACAGCCTTCGTGTTGGGTGTGAGCCTCTTCTCTGCCTTCAAGATGGCCTCTTGAATGCTGTCTCCTTGAGTGAGGAAAACGCTGTTTCTCACATGGCAGAAGACTGAAAGGGGGTGAATTCATTCTCCAAAGCCCATTTTATTGTGGTATTAATCCATTAATGAGGGCAAAGAGCTCAAGATCTAAACACCTCCCTTTAGACTCCATCTTCGAACACTGTTGCATTGGTGATTAGGTTTCCAACACATGGGTTTTAGAAGGGACACGTATTCAAACCATTTCCTTTTTGAACTTTTCTAATTTCTAAACACCTCAAAAAAAGTATTCATTAGTTTTATAATCCAATAAAGTTGATTAATTACAAATAAGATTACAAAAAGTAGGACATTTACAGTTACTACAAAAAGAATTAAAGATTATTTCATTTAACAGGATATATTTTTAGGCTAAGATATGGCCCATTATTTCTATAAATCCTGATATCTTTCATGATCTTAGCACAACAGTCTTTATTTTGAGAAGATACTGGAAATATCCTCTCATTATTGTCTAACCATTTCTTGACTCAGGATCCCCCAGACAGAAAATGATTTGACTACACATTTGTTCTAAAGTCCATGCTTATTCCTCTACACTGCACTGTGTCCATAGTTATGTCTTCAAAATAGATTTGAATATGATGAGACATGAGAACATTCCATTCTCTTTGTTTTATGCCACACTGCACTGCCCTTCAACTACGTCCAACTATACTGAGTCTGTACTTCTGTTATAATTGCTAATGCATACGTTGTTCTCACTCGACTCTGGACTCCTTGAAACCTCAGACATGATCTAAATCAGTCTCGTATCTCTAGTACCTATAACAGTACCCTGCCTATCAGTAGCATATAAATGTTTATAAAAATTGAGTTGTTGCCATTTTTTCCCACATTTGTTCTGCATGTCAGAAGTACCAGTGTTGCTAAATTCTTAAACTTTGGGGTCCAAGAGAATTTGAGAGCACAGTTGCTCATTTCCCTATGGACACCTTTATACTGCACTAAGATTTCAAGAATTGCCTTGCTTTCTCGCCTTTTTTTTTTCCTTGTTTAGAAAATCCTGGCAATGAGATACATTAGAAAGCAGCCAAATGTCTGACAAAATCTTTCTTTTCTGACCTGTAACAGAAATTAAGCTCTCAACAAAAGAGTAATTCTCCGTCTGCAGGCCTAAGCACAGAACTTTAATGTAAATGACAATTTCAGGAGCCCTTAAAAAGGAGATGAGGAGGAGGGAGAGGTCATGTGACAAGATTTCGACTCTGTCTCAGCCCTTTTCTTTGGCATTTAGACGAGTTGAATGACAAGTAAAGCTTAGGGCTTAGGCTGCCAGGAACAAAAAAAAAAAAAGTGGGTAAATTTAATCATTTACTCAAGTCTAAATATCCTGTATAGCTTTCGGGCACAAAGCAATCTTCCTATAGAGAAACAAACCCAGGATGTGGTTACAAGGTAGAGTTTTACCCATTTGTGTTAAAGTGCCTTAATGATCAGAACAAAATAGGTTTGCATGAATGCTTTTTATGGAAAGCACTTAACACAATAGTTACACAAGACAAACTTCAGCACAAGTGGATATAACTGATATGATGAGTCATCCCTATGTGGTTTAAAGCCACCATAAGTGAATGTCTTTTAATTCGGCCTTCATGAGCCCAGAAAATGTTTTATAGAACTTTGAAAGCATCCATGATATTGAAAAAATACATTTAGCTATTTGACTTAATCGTGAGATTGAAGGACAATCTGATTTAAAAATGATTCAGATGAGTGGCATATGGATGCCCAAGCTTCTATTGACATCATTTTTGTTTTTCTCTCCAGGTATCATGTGATAAGATACATACACACACACACACACACACACACACACACACACACACACACAGGAGCAAACACACAGTGACATCACCTTTAGATCTGAGTAATGCAGGCAGGAAATAAATATAATTCATCACAATATCTTCCCATGTAAGCACATTAGTGATGCTTACTTAATCTTTTGGCATGAAGTCATTCTCTGGAGTAAGAAGTGTAGCTTTTTGTCTTAGTTTTATTATTCAAGTCATGAAGAAAACACCTTTGCTCTTTGAATAAAGGTACACTCCAAAGAAGTTTATTTCTATAGTGACTATGTCTTATTTGGCCTGATTGTCACTATTATGCCATGAGAGTCATTACACATTAATTATGGCATTCCTTTCTGTTGACATCAAATGGGACCTCAGAATCTTTCTCAGCAAAGTGCTCAAAGAAGATACAGTAAACCAACTAGAATGATCACGTGAAGTAAAGCCTACTTTTCTTTTTCTGTGTATATTAAGACAGCTGAAGAGTCAAGGTTGTAATTTTTAGGTATTCACTTGTATCCAAGAGGGCAAACATTTAGTAACACCAGGTTGTGCAACAGCAGTTATTAATACAGGGGGCTATTTTAAATTGCTGCTATTTCACCATAAAAAAGAATGAAATCATGTCCCTTGCAGCAACATGGGTGGAGCTGGAGAACATCATCCTAAGTAAACGGACTCAGAAACAGAAAACAAACACCACATGTTCTCACTCATATGTGGGAGCTAAACGGTCACAAGGATGAAAATAATAGACACTGGGAACACTAATAAGGTGGGAGAGGGGAACAGAGCCAGGGTTTAGAAACTACCTACAGGGCACAATGTTTACTATCTCAGAAATGGGCTATTTGAGACCTAATCTCCACCACTACACAGTATGTCCACGTAATGGATACACATGTATACCCTTGAATCTAAAATAAAAAAAAATTAAAATAAGTAAATAAAAGAAAATAAATTGCTGTTATTTCATTTTTTTCTTAGTATTTTTATGAGTTGTCTTCGGACTGTACATCCCTTTTATTTTCAATTCCTTGTAGGGCTTAACATAGTATGAGGCCCTTTATAGCATATGCAATAAAAATTGTTGACCAATCAATTGATAACGTAACAATTTGTCTAAAAGCTTCATTGGTTTTAATAAAGGAAATAATTTTGTAGTAAGAATGAACATATTTGGATTCTATTCTCCTTTGTACCTGTAAATAGCTGTGGTTTGGGAAAAGTGTTTCAACTTCTCAGGACCTCAGTTTCTTTATTTCTAAAAACTAAATTTTCTAGGGTTTCTCCCATAAGAAAACGCATTAATTCTTCTGAGACACATGTATGAATGGGTGACTGTCTGTTCAGGCACTTTAAAGAGAATATCGTGCAGTAAATATCTGTTTTCAAAGGTAAAACTCTTCTTTGTCTTTCCATTCTTATCATCCCCATTTTCCACATTTGTTTCTCAATTTGCTTAGAAAGTCCAATTTTTTGGTAGGATGCATCTCTGAGAAATGGTAAAAACACACTCTTTCACACACAATCCATAAAACACACACATATCTACACATACTTTAGTGAAAAAAAAACAATGAAGAAATTCCTTGAGTTATTTATTTCTTCAAATTTGACTCATTTGTATTCGCTACCAAAAGGAACCCCTGGACTCATGATCAGCAAAAGCTTCCTTAATTCCCAGTAGTTATTCAATTTTTACATACGCTATTCACTTTAAAAAGCCTTTCTCTAGGAAAATTCCTGTCTTCTAGAAGAGTCAAAATGCCAGCTTTTCAATGATACCTTTGCAACTTTACTAGTCAGAGTTGAATGTTCTGTTTGTAGTGTTCTCTTAGTACCTTAATTGTGCCTCTATGGAAGAAGTTATATATTGTAATTTTAAAATATCTGTTCATATTTGTCTCTCCCCACTACTTAAAAGCATTCATAATTTAGACACATTTAGTTTATCTTAAGGGGATATATTAAGTCTACTCCTTTAAGATTCTGGAGTCCAGTTAATTTCCCATTTCAAGGTAAATCCCAGGATGATCTTCAGGGGCATTCTTGACCTCCTTCAGTTACTATTAAAAACTAGACTCTGATATTTATGAATTTCAAGTCCAGAATCTCCCTAGAGAATCTCCTTAAAGTTTTCAGTCTTTTTAAAAATGGAGCTTATCAGAGAAGAGGGTGAACACGAAGGCTTTAGGTCCTGTGATGTTAATTATTTTAAAGGAGAATAGATTATCATATTTTAAAACCAAAATCACAATTTTTCTTCATGTTACTTCTCTCATTATCTGCATACATAACTAAAGAATCTGTGGTCTAAACTCTCAGAGCCTTGTTCCTGGTATTCCATTCCTCACAAGAAATACCAGAAATACCTGACTGGCCTTTGACAATTCCCAAAGGAGTTAATTTCAAAGTATGGCATCTTGCATTAATTATCTTATCTCTACATTTACCTCAGACATCTATCTTCACATGGGTATGAGTCTGTGTTTTTGTGTGTACAGATTTTATATTTTATATTTAACAGCACATAGGATCACAGACTTAAAACATCAACTAACAACTAGCATTTGATGGCAGATGTATGCACAAAATGGATGGAAAATGACTTTTTTCAACTGTACTTCCACCAACACCTCTTACTAGACAAATCATTATTATTGGTGATCTCTGACAACAGACCTTTCCAAGTCTGATTCTGTCATTTGCTTGGTAGACATGTTGACTGCAGCAAACAGTCCCCTATCATCAAGTTTTCCAGATGTTTGCACAGCAGGTTCAGTGTTTTTAAACTATCTAAGTGATGGTCCCAAATGACAAATGTTCATTTTCAAAATTAAAGCTTATTACAAATTACCTGCCAAGTACAATGTGTCAGGAGAGACTGAATGAATTAGAAATTTTGTCCATTGAGAATGAATGAATAAGGAAAAACATAAATGAGGCAAGCTATTACACATGCTGACGGTACATAGAAAGAATTTTAAATAACAGTAATTTACTAAAAGCTGTTGCATTAATACTTATGACTTGCTTTAAAGAAGCCCATCCTTACCTTTTGACATGAGTCAGTCTCCAATATTTTTAATGAAAAGAATAATGACTAGGAAAGAAAAGGATAATCTCTAAGATGAGCCTGTGTTTTCCTTTTTAATAATCATCCAGAGAGACTCAGATTTGATGTGCTGGGAACAACATGGGCTTGTATAGCCATCAAAAGACTGAATTCAGTTACCTCTTTGCTGTCTTTTCACTGTGTAGTTTACTGCTGGTCACTAATCCCTGAATCTCAGTTTCCTCATTCATAATGTGAGAATAACAGAAATTGTTGGTTACAGTAAAAATTTAAAAATAAAGATGAGCATTTAAATGTGCTTTGTAAACTATACAGTATCATGACTGTGTACTGAAGTCATAACAGTAACTACCATATAGTAACTATTTACTATGTACCAGATGCTATGCATGTCTTCACATATATTATCTTGTACAATCCTCACAACTATGAAAGGCAGATAATATTACACCCATTTTACATATAAGAAAACTGAATCTTATACAGAGGTTAAGTAACTGGCCTAAGTAACTCCTAGCTTGGGTTGGAAGGATTGGAACCCAAGTCTGTTTCCATAATCATGTTTTCAACCTCTATGCTTTGCTATTCCTTTTAATTGTGAGATCCTAATGCGTGGTGATGCTACTTTGGTGCAAAACATTCTGCAGCTTTTATTTAAAATTACCTTCAGATACAAATCCACCAAAGCACAGAAAAGAAAGCAGCCTAATGACTCCAGAGGCAACTCTTAATTTTGACCCCAAAGAACATCACTGAATTTGATCATTATGCATTCTAGACATGAAGGCAATGAACAGCCATAGACAAGATTTCTAGCTTCTAGAGGTTCTACCAGATTGAAATTCCTATTCAAGATGTATGTAGATCTTTTTTCTTTATACCCCCATAGCACTGGATATAACATTCATTGTATTTCCAACCACATGGCATTTTAACCATTTATTGGCATATCTAAAATTTAGCTAGCTGTAATTTTTAATTACTGTATCTTATCTAACAATCAAGATTAGAAGGTGCATCCTAATGTTTGTAGAAACAAAAAATGTAAATTCTCTTTCTGCTGCCTAGAAACATCTTTGGTCCCAGATAGAGAAATATGAAACCAGGCTGACCAAAGAGTCAGGATTTGCTTCAGAGAGCAAAATAGAAACATCTAGATTTTCTATCTTTAAAATTATAATCAGCAGCAGGAAGCAAAGTAATACCACTGTCCCTGTTATAGGAATCTGAAAGCTTTTTATAGAAGGCACAGCAGCAAATGTTATCACTATGCTTGAAAAAAACATTTTCATTATCTGTTGCTTTTTTTTTCAATTGATTATGACTTTTTCTTTAGCAAATGTGTTCAGGCAAAATTTTTCCATGCTTGATTTAGCCCAAGGAAAATTTTGGGGGGAGTGGGGAAGGGGAGAGTACACTGAACTGAATTCCTTCTGCCTTTAAGCTATGCACACATGGACAAACAGTATCACATTCTACTGAAATTGTTTTTTTTTTTTTTTTTAACTTTCATTACTTAAAAAGAGCTTAACAATAAAAAAAATCCTGCTTTACGTTATTTCAGTCCTCATTGTGCAAGCCAATGAATGGGCACAGGTTAATATATTTTTTTTCAAAGTTATGAAGGTTTGAGTGGTGGGAGAAAGAATGCTTTCATGCCATTTCTTTTTTTGTCCAAAAGGGCTGCATCGGACTGAAGCCTCTTCAAAACACTGAGGTAACATTGATTCACTTTTGAAACCTCTCAGGTAAGTGGAGAAAGCCATCAGGGTTAAGGCTAGCCTTCGTTTGTTAAGACAAATAGAATGAATAGGGTTACTCAAATGGAGTATAAATATGTTTATATGTCTGATTTAGACTAAAGTTTTTAAAAAGCTATATCATGTAGGGAGAATTAGAACATCTTTAAGTTGATCAAAGCTCTTCAAGAGTCTTCAGAAAGAAAAAAAAAAAAGAAAACATAGACAAGAAATCTGAGGCTTTACCCATTATGCTGAATGTAGTGCTCCTTGACAACAAATACTAAGACTTGTTTAGGCAAACAAAGGGATTTAGAAGCCCAGGACAAAGCAGCCTTTCCATTTCATAGAAAAGACAAATAACTTTAGAATAACATTTTGATTTAGTAGATGTAAGGGACCTCTAAATTTAAATTTCAATATATAAATCTCAATTTTGCCATGTAAAATTAATAATGGATTTCTCTAAAGCCAAACCCTCTTCAACCTCCACTGTAATTCTCCTAAGAAAGCATTAAATGAAAACATTTCACTTTAGTTGAAAATCAATGGCACTTCAGTGAAGCATGCATCTCCCAAGTATTATGGAGTTGAGAATCATACAGTTCCGTTAGTAAGACATGGGGCCCTGTCTTACTGTATATAGTATATAGCCCTGTCTTTGGTGGTAATAACTTTGTACAATACCAAAATATTTGGGGAAAAAATCATACAAAATAAAGGAGTAAAATTCAGTATGAGAATGCTCAAGTTCTCTTAGGAATACCAACCCAGATACATCAAATATAAATAATTATGATGATATGATAATAATAGGAAGAAGGTAATATTAGGTAGAAACAATATCTGTATAAACTCTATCATAGACAAGACACTTTCTAAATATATCATATGCATCATGTCATTTAATTCTCTTAAAAATCCTGATACTGGAGTCTTGTGACTTGATGTTATAAGCCATATTTTTAGAGGTAAATTGAAGAAGGAAGAACTACATGTGGAGACATTCAATACATTTTAGATGGATTAAAATATTTTACTATACATTAATCTGTGATCATTTTGAAAATGAATCAAAAGGTATATAGCCCATCTACTTGGAAAGTTCTTTCTCCTTTTGCATACTGATAAAATTGTATTCATCCTTCACTGTGATGATTATAAGGATGAATAAGATGTAGTCCCCTGCCCTCCAGGAACTCATAGTCTGAAAAGGGTGATGAAGCATGCATTAAAAAGCCATATATAATTTATGGTGGTTTGTGGTAAACTTTGTAATATAGGTACACTTAAGGCTATGAGTAAACAGAGAAAGGAAAATAATTCTCAGAGCTAAGGGTCGAGTAAGAGAAAAGGATCAGGGACATCTTAGAGGAAGAACTAGTTCATCTGTTTTTGAAAGACGAGAAGAGTTGAAACAGCAATATGGGGCCCAGGAGAAATTTTGATGTGCTATGCCTTTGAACCTAAGGCATATTCAACATGCCAATATTGCTAGAATTTTTGACATATAAATGAGCAATAATATGGGTAAGGACTAGATTATAAAAGACCACTTCTACCACTCTAAGGAGTTTATTTGGCATCCAGAGGAAAGTTTAAGAGTAGACATATAATTTGGTCAGAATTCTACTTTGGGAATATTAGTCTAGTAATGCATTAAACTCACCTAATTTTTTACTGAATAATTATTACCTTGTTACTAATTGCCGGGACTTACATTAAGCACCGGTGATATAATGGTGAATGTGATTAACCCTCTGCTCACATAGAAATTATATCCAAGAAAGTTAAACATAAAACAGAATAGTGTTATCAACACTATAGTACAGAAAATACAGGGTAGCACGTAGGAGGAGTACCTCCTCTAGAGTTAAGATAATGTATTTCAAATTTTGTGTATTGCATATATATATATATATATATATATATACACATATATATATACACACACACATACATATGGCCCCCACCCCACTAATGTATCATTACACACATAGCCACTGACTGCCAGAACTTTCAAGTTATCTGAAGAAAAACTGAGATAAGCAACATTTTGCCACAAATCTTAACTCAAGAAGAATTAACCTTCCACATGCATTTGTATAAATCCAGAAAAATGACCAATACTAACCCCTTGCCTCATTATAATACTAAAAGCCCCATCCTAGGTAAGGCTTATTCATTATTTTTTGTATATGCAAAGAATATACATATATATGTAGGCTTATTGGGTAAGAGAATCAATCTATGAGAAGCTTGAGAGAAGAGAATGTGTTTCCAGAACTTGTGAAGGATTATTTGCTTTCCAACCACATAGATTCTTAACAACCTCGGTTATGTATACAGTTACTTCATCCTGCAAAGGGCTCACCATCCATCAATTTCCAGGATAACCAATCAAGTATTATGTACAAGGACCTTATGAAAGCAAATTCTATTGGATTGAATTGGTTCTCTTCATAGACCGAGAAATCATCTGGTCTGAGACTTTTTTAAATGACAAATATGAATGATTCAGTCAGGCCTGAAGTAAACACCTTGATTGAGTGTGGCTTTCATCTTCATTTATTCAGTGACTTATTCGGTATTTGTTGATTGTCAGCACCATAGCACTGTACTAGGCACTTGCCTTATCTTTTAGTTATAATCAACAATTATTTCCTGTAAACATTTACCCTTATTTTTTTCCTTATAATACTTGTAATAGTTTGATTCTATCACTGAAAGCTGTATTTAACTGTGTCCTCAAATAGACTATGGCATTTTGAAGGGAGAAAGTGTGTTTTCATCATTTCAGTGTTCCATTCAAATAATGACAAGGATGTCACAGGAGTTTTATAAATTGTGGGTGGGTGGGTGAATGGGTGGATACAGACATGAATAAGACATTTTTTCTGCCCTCAAGAACCTTATAGTCTAATAATGCAGAATAAGAAACCATAGTTAATTAGAAATATTTTCCACTATTCAAACTTTTACCAACAATGAGTTCTTAGCCTTTCATGTATAGAAATTGACAGGAGGCCAAATAGTTTCCAAGACAAAGTTTTAATGGGGGTTAATCCTCAAAATAAGGAAGACAGCACAGGAGGAAGAGTTCTCTGGCCCTCTCTCTGAAGGGAGTCAACTAGGCCTTTTATTAGATAAGGGAAGGTGTGTAACTTCAAAGAAAAGGTATGTTTGCATGATCAGGGAGAGGTTCTAACTGCACAAGTACAGGGTAGATACTATTTCTTCATATGTTACACGTACAAAAACTAGCAAATAAGCCTTGCCTGGGGTGGGGCTTTTATAATGAGGCATGGGGTTAGGATTGGTCATTTTTCTGGATTTATACCAGTGCAGGTGGAGAGTTAATACTTCCTGAGTAAGATTTGTGGGAAAATGTTGCTTGTCTCTGTTCTTCTTAAGATAACTTGTAAGTTCCAGCATTCAGCTGCTTTGTGTGGAGAAATACATTAATGGAGTGGGAGCCAAGTCTTGTTTCTATTCTGTCTCAAAACCATGATGCTTTCTCTTTTCAATTTATGTTTACTGTCGTAGTGCCATGTAGTCTCATGTATCATGATCCTAAAGATACCATGAAAGAGTCTCATAGGACATTTAAAGTTTGAAATTTTTTTAAATTTGTGTTAGCTGAAGTTTGATTTTCAAGTTTCCAAAAATATTGGTTGCTGTGTTTTCTCTTTAAACTAAACAAAACAAACAAACAGCAGTCCCAAATCCAAAGTCCCTATTGAACCATTCTAATATGCTGTTATTTTTCCCAGGGTCAGATGCAACTGAGGTGGATAAGAATAGACTAAGAGAATATCTGCAGTCATTATTAATCCAAGAACAAAATGGCAGTAGGTCTTTGCCTTTGCACATAATAGAATTAACATCATTTCCAGCTTTTCTATTTAATGGTCCCATTTGACTGTATTTCCCCTAAGAATGCTGCCATATTTCTTCTTTCCATGTGGTAGCTCAGCACACCTCTATTGATTGTTGCGTGCTGTGGACTTTGGTCTGGTCTACCAAGCAAAAAATTCTAAAATTTTAATAGCATTGTCTATGTAGACGTTTGTTTCTCAATGATTTATTTTAAGTAAGAGTTTTCTTTCTTTTGTGTGCATTATTGGAGAAGCATATCATTACATTTCACCAGAGCAAAGTGATTCAGTAACACAAAAAATGGTTTTCCTTTTAAACTCAGGGGGTGTTAATTATGTGAATTATGTTAATTACTCTAGAAGTTATGAAATTGTATAATGTAACATGAAGGAGATGAAAGAGATGGCAATTATAGTCAAAGAAACTAGTTCCTTACTCTAAGTGAGCTTCAGATTTCTCTTCTGTGAAACTGCAATGTCAACTTTGAAATATTGTTATATTGTTATTGTGAGAATTTTTAAAGATAATAGGTATCAAAGGTGATAGGCATTTTTTTTATGTGATAGACTAACATTTATCGGGTGATTACTGTATGGAGACATTATGCTAATAATTCTATCTGCACTTTCTCATTTGATATTTCCCCAAACTCTATGAGGCAGAGTATATTTATACCACTATTTTAAATGATAAGACTGACACACAAGGAAGGTAAAATTTGGCATAAGTCCTAGAGACAGTACATGACAGATCAGGATTCAAAGCCACTTGTTGAGCATGTGTCATAAAAAGGTAATGTCTCAATTTCTGGGCCATCTTTTTCTGTCAAATAAAAAAAATCTGGACTTAGTAAGGAGAGACTTCATTTGAAAGGGGGAGGTGTAAATGAAAGACTGGGTTATTGCCACAGGAATAGTGCTGTGACCATAAGATCAGCAATTTCTTGGAGGCTAGAAAACCAGGGTTCTTCTTTTATTAAGTGGAGGGAACAAGGCTACAAAGAATTGGTGTGGATGTAAGGGTTGTGTGGTCTCATAGTGGATCATGTGAGGTTTTACTCTGAGGCCAGCTTCTCAGGAAAGGTTAAGATGGGGTTTATGCCAGCTCAGGCTAAGGATCAGTCAAAATTCAGGGGCCTGGGGGGAGAGAAACTTAACAAAGTTTGATTAACAAATATTTTGTTCCAATTAATCACAAGGATAATCAATTCAGCTAATTATGAGGCAAATAATTGAAATTTAGAGTTTGTGTTTAGTTTGTCATAGGTAAACAAGGGAAAATCCACATATTATCTAACTCATATGGAAAAGCGTCATTTTTCTGTGCTCAGAACAAAAAAAAAAAAAAAGAAAGAGGAATTTCTCAACCTTTACGGTTTTCCAGGATCATAAGCTTCAGGTCAAGGTCGATATTGTTATTTCTCACTGACTAGACATAATGAAGATGAGATAAACTTTGGAAACCATGTGTTGAGGGTGACAGTGTTCCTGGGTGACATTGTGGCTTCCCTACCCAAAAGTATTCACTGAGTCAGTACATTTTAGGAATTCTTTGCTATAACAGCTAATCCAACATCCTAAATAATAAAGCTCTTTTCAGCACGTTTGAGTTCCTTGTAGATCCAAGATGCTTTGCCTTTGTCAGACATGGAGTTGGCAAATACTTTTTCCCAGTCTGTGGGCTGTCTCCCTGCTCTCTTGATGGTTTGTTTGGCTTTGCAGAAGCTTGTCAGTTTAATGAGGTCCCACTTGTCTATCTTATCTCTTATGGCCTGTGGGTTTCGGGTTT
>CAUYQG010196523.1:0-11399 GCA_963574415.1 Tarsius wallacei
AAAGTTACAGAGAAAAAGTTGAAAGAGAAAAAAAAAAATCCCAGCCCTTTTTTGATGATATAGTTCTAAATGCCAGGACTGTAGACTCAAGATATATGTTTGGCTTTATGAAGTGGCATCTGTAAAATATGTGATATTAAAATTCTGATTGAAGATTCTCTTGTAATATATGCATTGTCTCTTGGCCAATAAAATCGAACATCACACTATACTATCAAATGTACTTAGCATTATGGCACACACAGTTGCTCTCTTTTTACCATAAATTTGCTTCCTTGTTTAATTCTCACACGATGTGCATATGAACTACATGGATAATTTATTCTCAATTTGCTCAGAGGCATAGCATTCCTGGGATGAAGCTTTGCTTGCGTATTCTGCTGTGTGTAAAATGTTGATGTGAATATAATTTAAATACTGTGTGGATTTGAAGGGGGAAGGAATATTCTCTGGATGGAGTTGAGGTAATAAAGAAACAAGGTTGCAAAGTGAATATGTTAAGCAACCTTAGGCAAAATGACAAGGCTGTAAAGTCATAGAAGTTGTGTGTGTGTGTGTACTTGCAAAAATTACTGTAAAACACATACACACCTAAGCATCCACATACACACACACACACACACACACACACACACACGTGTGTGTCCACATACACACACCTAGGCAAGATTTTAATAACTGGGAAATTGCAATTAAAATGTATGTGTTTTCAGGATGGAAGAATACAAACATGTTTTATTTACAGAATCTTTTGAAAGTTTATATAATTTCTTCACATTTATTCCCCAACTTCAATGGTTGCGTGTGTTTGTTTTCTGTGCTCTAGTAAATACAGGTCTTTTGTTTAGCTTAGTAGTCTGATAATGAATCAGACTAATTGGTTAATAGAAAACATGTTCTTTCAGTTGGCTTAGGCAATTTAAAAAGTGTAAAGCAAGTTTAATGCCATGTCTACTCTGATATTGTGCATTACCCTGCCCATGATGAAGAAAGTGAATAAGTCTAACTCTATGTGTAGTTTCACACCTGGAAAGGTGTTGACATATGGTCAATTATTTCATAATTAATCTGATTGGAATACATTGAAGCAACTATTGACAATACATAAGAGTAGAGTGTTCTGTTTCTAAAAATGCTAGAAACTTCACAAATGCTGCCTTCTACTTAATCTGCCCTTCCTCCTGGCATATCCTCATCTGAAATGGCCTCTATCTATCCATGCTTACTATTCTTTCAAATGTTTTCCACTTTTACCTTGTCTTTAAAGACAAGGTAAGGAAGTAACTTGAAAATTTAAATATAATTAGATGTTTGTAATTGCTAAAAAAAAATAAACACAAAAGCAAAGAAAATAAGGCAGGATTGAAATACTGCATTTTTTTTTTTTTTTTGAGTTGGAGTCTCACTCTGTCACCCAGACTGGAATGCAGTGGCTGCTCCCGACCACTGCAGCCTCGACCTGTTGGGATCCAGTGATCCTTCCGCCTCAGCCTTCCAAGTGGCCGGAACTACAGGTGTGTGCTACAACGCCCGACTAATTTTTTTTAAATTTTATTGTAGAGATGAGGGCTCGCCAAGTTGCCCAAGCGGGTCTCGAACCTGCAGGCTCAGGCAATCCACTCACCTCGGCCTTCCAAAGCACGGGATTACAGGCTGAGCCACTGAGCCCGGCCAAAATACTGCATTCTAATGTAAGAGTTCATTGGCAAAATAAGCAATTGACAAGAAATTTTAAAATCAAATTTTAACACTAGATTCTCCTGACTTCAATAACTCATTTTAGGTTGGCCTTTGGATTCTGGCTCTTAATTTCTCCCAGTTTGGAATTTTTCTTCAGCATATCTATATTCCTACTCTGATGCGAGAGCTTTGTATGCTATTTCTTGTGAATGCCTAACATGCTGAAGGACCAAAAACACCCAGTGAAGCTTTGTGAATTGACTAAATTTTATACTGGATTTGGTGTGGAAATAACAACATGAGAATTGTTTTTTGTAAAATGAAAGTTCAAATTATCTTTCTGACCTCTTTAGTACTGATTTGTCCTGATCATTTTAGAAATGTGCTCCTATGAAAAGTTCTTAGAAGTAGATGTGAAGCAAAGTCAATTAATACCTTTTTATCCTACCACAGACCTGTCCCCAAATGTGTCAGCTAAGTATCCTCTTCCTCCAATACAACAGCAGAGTTCAGTCTTTCGTGGGTTGCCCTTCACTAAATTCAGAAAGGCCGATGAAATCATGCTTTTATAGTTAAAAATAACATGAAGTTCAACCTCTTCTTAAACCATATTTAAGTGAAGGGAGAATTGTATTATTTGTTATGAAAAGAGTATTTGAGTGTTGAAACTATTTAGGAGTTAGAAGACTGGGAAATAGAGGACCACAGGGGTCAATATTAAGGCCGATTTTTTTTCCACTTTATATGTTAATGACCTAGAAGAAGGCATATGCTGCAAAGTGGCAAGAATTGCTGAGAGGGCAAAACAGAGGTGGGAGGTGATGAGGATAGAGAGCAAATAACAATATAAAGAAAGGAAATGCGGTATGGAATAAGCCAGACATAAAGTCTCTGCTTTAGCAGTTTAATGTAAAGGACTGTGAGGTAATGAGGCCAGAGACCAAAACAAGGCAAGTTAATAAAAAGCTTAATAGAGACAGGCTATATCTACACCAGTGAGTGGGAACACAGTGAGGGCTGATCTGGGATAACTGTTGTAGATACACATTAAAACCTAGGATTCAGGATCAAATAAAATTTACAGAAAGTTGAAGTGGTATCCGGAGAGGGCTTTGGATATAAAGCTTCAAATGACATGGCTAATTCATCAAAGTGTAAACGCTAGTCTCTAAAGTTGGACTAAGGGAAGCCAACTGCTCCAGGGTGAATGAATTGAAAATGCGTTATTCACAATAACTTCCGCATTTGGTCTTTCTTGACTCCATAGAAAAGAAGACAAATCATCTGCCACATAGGATGGAGGATTGAGTTTTGTTTGTATTTTTTCTTAATGACAGAAGAATGCAAAGTAACAGTTAAATGAAATAACTTTTTTACATTCTGAACAGAGGGGCAAGGAGATTACAGCAGTAGTTCTCAACTTTTAACATGTATATGAATTCTCTCAGGATGTTATTAAACTGCAAATTCTTATCCTGTACATGGCATTAGAAATTATTCCTGCCATACAGCATAAAATTGCAAATAGTAATATCTATCAAAATAGTTCCCCAATTAAAGTCTTCCTCCAGAAGTCAGAGTGTCTTTCCTCTTCTAACAATGCCTTTTTATTTCTCTGTGAACAGACAGAAATTGATTGCTTTATAGATTTCATGTTAGGATTGTAAAATTTTAGATATATAGATTTTGATTGAACTTGAACTTTTTATCCCTTGATATACTGTGGCAGAAACTATTACAACTCAATAAATATTGAAGTAATCCTTCACAATGTGGTTCATTTGGATCATATGACTGGATTCTGGCTTAAGGGATATCGGTGGAAATAATGTAAACTTTTTCTAGGCTTAGCACAGAATCATTCTACAGGATCCCCCAATCCTTTCATCTCCTGAAGCACTTATATTAAGTGCCATGAACTACAGAAATTAAAGATAAAGAATGGCTACCTGCAGCCCTTATATTTTGTGTGATCAGAAACAAATTTGTTTGAAACCAAGCATAGTCTGAACTATTCCAGTGTGTTTCTGTATGTGCGTGTGTATGTGCGTGTGTGCACGCATATGTGTATGTTATACTGCTCTGTTATCTTTAGAGTAACTCTTGCTATCGCCACAAGGAACGTAAAACACTTTCTTTGATGAAATAGGAGTCCAATGAGTTACTAAGGGGAAAAGAAATGCATTGCGTGTTTTTATTTCAACTAATCTGGTAGATAATTGCCAAAAACCTTTAAGTTGATAACTACCCTGAATAACACCTAATAAGAGTTAATAATTATGTCCAATAGGAGATTATACTTATTTATATTTATAAAGAAAAACTTGCATGACAGATATCTATATAAGCATCTTACATGTTTTATGTCAACAATACTTTGAACGTTTGAAGCTTGACAACATATTATTTGAATACATACCTAAGAATATAGAAAAAAGTTACAGTCAAACCACCATGGGTTTTTGTCCCAGTTTGGTCATTTATTAGATCGGTAGGTTTTTACAGTAATGACTCTTAATGACTCATGCTTGTCTGCATTCTTGCCCTTTTATAGTCCTCCCTCACATTGACTCTGGACTTGGCCATGTGACTTATTGTCAATTGAACATTAACAAATTTGACACCAAAAGTCTCTTGAAACATGTATGTGCTTGAGGCTTGCCTTCTCTTTTGCTGCTTTTAAAACTCAATTGTCATATGATAAAGCTAAGCCAGACTATGGGACAGCCTAACTTATTGTCATTATCAACAGCTAGACACTTATTTTGAGGCCATGTCAGGTCATTCTGCCCCATCAGATAACAGTAACCAAATGACTGGCCAAAGGGAGGCAAGGTGAAGAAACAAGATTGAACTGATAATCCAAACAATCATGAGGGAGAAAAATGGTTGTTGTTTTAAGCCACTAACTTTTACAATGTTCAGTCATGCAGAAATAGCTAATTGTTTTTCTAGGTTAAGTTACTAGGTTAACTTTATTAGTTTCAACTTCACTGTCTGTACAATGAAGGTAATAATGTTTACATCAAGGTACTGCTGCAAGGATTGCATACAATAATACATGTAAATGTATTGATCACAGTGCCTGGCACATACAATTAATTATTAAAATTTACTTTCCATATTTATATCCTTTCCCTGGCCACCTTCAGCAAAAGAGCTTCTCATTGGCCATATTAAAAATAAAATAAACAGAAAATAATTTCCATAAAAATGTTGATAAAATTTGCCTAGTATAATGTGACTGCCTATTAGCTGATATAAATGAAGATGCAGCATAGAAAAGTAGTTGTAATTACCTTGGTCAACCAGGGGATTGCTTGCTCCATGATTTACAGCTCTACAGAGCATGCTGTCTCTAGCACTATAAATAAGTGAACTAAAGCAAACTGGTAATGCTCAAGGTTGTTGAAGAAGTTGTAGCCCAGGTAATCATGAAAGAACAAAACGAAGGAAGTTAATTAGAAAACCATTATCATCAACAACCTAAATGGTGCATAAATACATGGAGAACTCCCAAAACCGTTCTTTCCTTAATGATCACTGCTGACACTATAAGAGAAACTTCTAGCAGAAGTGTGCTTCCCAACTCATTATGTTCTGCTTCTCCCTGCTTTATGGCACCTTTTAAGCGGAATCTAGTGGCGCATTTTTTTTTTTCAACAAGACACTCAATGTTTACTGGGCACTCTCCTGTCAACTTCTTTCCATTTGAGAAACCAGACTTAGAATAATAAAAGGTCACTATCTTGCTGCTCATTTAACAAGTATTTGATGAGTAGCAATGATGTGTCAGACACTGTGCTATCTGGATTAGAATAGACATGCAAATAAATCATGAAGGTTATTCTTGATGATTTATTTCTAGTGAGTGTGACGTTCATAACAATAATTCATTGTAGCACATTAATGTGCTACAATGGCAAACATGAAATTTGCACATGATGTAATGGGAATATAGGGAGGAATATCTAGCTCATCAGATAAGTTTAGAGAGGTTCTTTGGGGAAAATCAACGCAGAGACTTACAATATGAAGACAAAGTCGACAACCTACACAAAGAAAGAGGAAGATGCCATTCCAGGTAGAAGGTGCCATGTGAGCATGGAATATAGGGAAGCAGGAGAAGGTGAGTATTACTAAAACCTAAAATACAATAGGTCAGCTATAGTAATGAAGTTAAAACAGAAAATAAAAGGATGTGGAAGTTTTCATAAGATATGCAAGTGCCAATTGACAAGTTAAGCAGTAATGTGCCATATTCTATGTGGCATGACAGTCACCTTACTGGTATGAGGAAGATGAGTATGAGGATGGTTAAGAGTTTATTGTTTATTGCCTTCCTATATAAGGTTTCAAGTTGGTGGATTCCTCTGATTCCTTTTCCTCTTTTACTGACAGAAGGAACATTTTCATAAAAGACTCTATCCTCCAGGTTCCAAGCCTGCTTCATTCTTACACAATTTTGGTTTTGTAACTTCTTTGGAGCAGGAAGAAAATTTACAGTCCTTTTTCCAAACACTGCCTCACATCTTTCATCTTCCTTCTCCCTTTCAACTCCACTCCCCCATCAGTTTTCATAACCTTTATTTCACAACCAGGCACTTTCTCTTAAGTTGGGCTTTCCTAAACTCAGTACCATTCACAAACATCTAATATGGATCTGTAATTCTAACTCAAACAGTGAACTTTCTTAGAAATAAATATTTTACTCTCATATTTTATTCATGAGCTTATAATTGTTAAATAATAGTCAACAATACCTTGTAAGTTGTAAAAAAATACTTATTTTTAAAATATTTATATGATTTTAATCACCAGTTTTTTCATTGTATTTATTGGCATCTCCAGGAACAGCTTCATTATGCTTCACTAAGGTTCTCAGTACCAGCTGCATAGTGTCCACCTCAGAAGCCAAGGCCCCTTTCCATAAGGCTACTTGTGTTTCTCAACTTTGTGTGGCCTCATATCCAAGCTTCTACGTTCTTATAATACCACCTTTTCCCTTTATTTTGTCTAATATGTTAAAGGTGGGCAGTAAGGGAGACGTAGCCACCTAACATAAATATCAGTTACTATTTATAACAGTGTTTAATTTTGATTTGTTTTTCAATTTCCAATGCTCGTCAACCAATTTCTTATATTAAATTATCTCTGTTGAAATACTTAATGTAGTTTCTGTTTTCATTTCTGGAATCTGATACACTAGGTGATTTTTTTATTCCTGTAATTTTCTCTTAATTAAGTGTCATAGACAGAGCCATGCAATCTTTCAAATTTGAAATTCAGAAAGAGAATCATAGCTGAAAACTCATAGTTTCATTGAAATGCTTTTAAGTTGCAGTGACTCCTGTAACAGCATGCCAATTATTGATTATATCATTTATATTTTACTATGTGTTGGCCACTGTTCTGATGCTTTACGTATATTAGTTGATTTAATTTTCACAGTATCACCATCTGTTTGATATCATTATCATCACCATTATAAAGTTTAAAAAACTGAGGAACAAATAAACTAGATAGCATGTCTTGGATTATTCATTATCACTGGGATTTGAATCCATCCTGATTGCTTCTTAAACTCACCAACAATTGGCACACACTTTCTTTAAAAAGCCATATCATAAATATTTTCTGCTTTATACTCCATATGGTCTCTGTTGGAACTATTTAACCCTGCTTTTGTGGCACAAAATTAGCCATAGACAAAACCATAAAAGAATGGACGTGGTTAGAGGCCAATAAGACTTTACCCAAACAGGTAGCAGGCAGGATTTGTTCCACAGATCATAGCTTGCTGACCCCAATCTAAACTACTATGTTGTATTGATCAAAAGAAATTTTCTGAAGATCAGTTGACATAAGTATTTACTACACTAGCAAATCAATAAATTAGTTTGTTCTCTCCGAAGAGTATTTTTTTCCCCCTAAAATTACATTATATCTTCTAAGACTCCTTTCTCTCTGAATGTGCAAATGTCCAGGGATATCCCAGATATACCTTGGGAGTTGCTGTCCATGTTTACATTTTTAAAAATCTATATCTTTTTTTTTTTTTTTTTTTTTTTTGAGTTGGTTTGTAACTCTTTCGCCCAGACTGGAGTGCAGTGGCCGCTCCCGGCCACCGCAGCCTCGACCTGCTGGGCTCCGGCGATCCTTCCTCCTCAGCCTTCCAAGTAGCTGGAACTACAGGCCCGCGCTACCACGCCCGGCTGATTTTTTGATTTATTGTAGAGATGAGGTCTCGCTTGCCCAGGCGGAAAAATCTATATCTTACCGAATATATCCAGACAGAAACTTCCATAGATTCTTTATCTATTTGTTTGTGATGTAGCTTTATAGTGGTTGCAAACAAACACCTAATGGTTGTCTATAAATCTATGATTGTATGTTCGGATATATCCTATGTTATTTTTAGATAAATAAAATTGTCTTACTCACAAGCCATTGGGCTCATGAAACATTTTACCGTGAAATGCATGATCTATATTCTGAGTATGTTTTATGCCATCACTTTGAATAATGGCAGGAGAATCCTCTTCAGATTCCAAAGGAAACAGATATTAGTATTCTTTTTATAAATATTGTAATATTTTTCTTTCTTTGGTTTATGTATTTTTTCCTGTGAAACTTTTTAGAAACTACTTTTTTGTTTGTTTCTGTGTGTTTTTTAAAATCATACACTAAAGCAGAAGCTTATTATCTTCTTTTTCCCTGAAATAAATCCAATGCATATTTAATCTTCAAAAGCACGTATCTTTAATTCCAGAGACACTAGCTTTCCTCTGTCTATAGTTCATGGTTATATGACTGAAGGGGAGTTGCAAGTGGTATAATTTAGGATGATCTGTTTTTATTCATTACTGCATAATAGATGGCAGTAGGAGATTTCACATCGCCAACTCTATTTTTGCATCCTAATCATGCTAGACAGTTGGTCTTCAAAGGCTGAAATAAAACCTATCACTAGGTCTTTCCCTTCTGGATTACATAAGAATGTAGACATCTTTGGTAATAAATTTACTCTGACAGCTGCTAAAAAATTTACTAAGCTTGACAACATATTCTGAAAGCAAAAGAGAAAATAGAGACCTTGAGTGATTATTTACCTAAAACATTTATCTTTGGGGGAAGGAAAAAAAAAAAGAGAGAGAGAAAGAGAGAAACTATGTGTTTAAGTACACATTTAAGTATGTATACAAGAATGCATTAAGATACTGTTTTGTCTCCCACTTTGTGTTCTTTTAAGGTTTGTTTTAGCAGTCACCTCATTTTTCATGAGAAAAAGAATAAATGACTTGGAAAAGCATAGGCTGAATTTGGAATGCAATGCAAAGTCAGTCCCCGCTAGTTCTCTTTAGGGAAAAATAAAAATTTTCCCATGAAGACAGACAAAGCTGAAGCAAACCCTTTGGCAATGATGTTTACGGTCAATCTAGCAAGGCAAATGCCATCAGCAAAAGTGAAATTTTAAGCAGCTCTCTAGTGTTTCAAACAGATTAGCTCTCACAGTTACCTAAACAGATGTGAATCCGTCCCACTTGTCGTCTTAATGCTTCCCTGTTGCTAATGATGTTCCAGAGGTATCAGGGAATAGAAATAAATGGCTGGCCTGGTAGCTGCCTGGAGCTGTCTTAAGTGCTGGGCCTGCTGGGTATCAATTGTTTGTTTGGTGGTTTTCAAGGCAGAGTGGAACATTGATTTGTTTAAATGCTGCAGTGCATTAGTGTTTCTTATCTCCTCCCAAGCTTTCAGTCTCATCTCATTCAGAAGAAGATATTCCACTTTATTACAGAGAGAACAGGTGCTGTTTAGCGACTTGAAATATGATTGACTGAACTGTATCAATTTTTTTACCAGCCTATGTCTCAGAAGCACTTTTGAACTAAAACTGTGGAGGCCCTCACTATACTGGAAAGGATGAGAAGGAAGGTTTTGGTAAGAAAACAGGCATTTTGATCAATTTTTTCATTCTTTCCGAAATAACTTCCTCAAATCAACAGCCCTGGAATTTTTTTTTTCCCTGGCTTCTTTCTTTTCT
Source organism: Tarsius wallacei (assembly GCA_963574415.1). Taxonomy (NCBI): domain Eukaryota; kingdom Metazoa; phylum Chordata; class Mammalia; order Primates; family Tarsiidae; genus Tarsius; species Tarsius wallacei. The sequence goes on from CAUYQG010196523.1 coordinate 9,725, forward strand.
TCCTTCCCTCTCTCCCTAGTCCCATTTTACTTCTTCTACTTCCATTTTTTTCCTTAATAATATCTCTTCAGCGAATCTGGGACCCAAGCTCTCACAACATAGTCATAATGAAGTGATCCAAAACAGCAAACGCATACTAGCTTAAGAGAACACCAAGGAACTTTGAGACCAGGAAAGGGCAATGCATGAAAGTTGTCATTCAATACTAATTTGTCATACACTGAGGAAACTACCTTCTCACCAAGCTAGAACAGAAATTCATCTCTATCTTTTATTAAGAGTATCTTTGGGAGAAGCAAATGCTTACTGACCCCATATGTATTTCATTTATTTTATTTTAGTGTCTTTTAAAAAAAGTTTTCAAACAAAGTTTATTAAGAAAGTAAATTAGGCATAGAGAGACACAGAAAGGAGATTCACTTCCCCAAGGTTAGGGGAGGGGGCCAAAGGTAGGGAGACATGGTAGCCATAGCTCAAAGAACCATGTGGAGACAACAGAGTTTAACAAAACAATGGCCCCAAATTTCTGTTTTAAACAGCAGATAACTAGGGGAGAGCGTGAATGCAGTCCCCAAATATCACAAATTATGCAGTCGAGTTTCGCACATTTGTAGAAATCACAGGCATCAGCACATCTGGAGTGCAATGGATGAGCCTAGCCCTGGGAAAACCACCTTCATGATCATGGTATCTCCCCTGCCAGAAAAGTATAATCTAGTGTCTTTTTAAACTTCTTTCTCACCTTTTCTTCAGCACAAATCTTTTTTTCTCTCTTTTACTCCCTTAAGTTTACTTTTATTCCACTTAGAACAACAAAAAACATAGCAGAAAATAAAATGCAGTGAGCATAACTTTCATAGACCTCAAATGAGAAATGCAAATTAAAACTACACTGAGATACCACCTAACTCCAGAAAGGATGGCCTTCATCAATAACTAAAAAAACAACAGATGCTGGAGAGGATGTGAGGAAAAGGGAACACTTCTACACTGTTGGTGGGAGTATAAACTAATACAACCTCTGAGAAAAACAGTTTGGTAGTTCTTAAAAGATCTAAAAATCAACCTTCCATACAACTCCGCAATCTCCCTTCTGGGAATATACCGGAGGAACTCCAATCACTCTGTGAAAGAGATAACTACACATGCATGTTTATTGCAGCATTATTCACAATAGCAAAAACATAGAACCAGTCGTGCTGCCCATTGAAAGAGGACTGGATTTAAAAAATGTGTTACATATACATGATGGAATATTACACAGTCATAAACAAGGACAAAATTATGAACTTCACAGCAACTTGGATGGACTTAGAGTCTATAATACTCAGTGTTCTAGCACAGAAACAAAGAACTGAGTACCACATGTTCTCACTCATAAGTGGACCTTCAGCAATTATCATAATAGCATAAGAAGGTGACTCGAAGTAGTAGGAAAATGCCGGGGGGGGTGGGGGGCACACCTCATCAACAAAGACATCTGCATAATGACCGTTTGTATACATGACCCTGAAATGTACCCCACATTTTTAAGATAAAAAATTTTAAAAAGCTAAGATATATATAATTATAGATTCATATTTCATAAATATACATATAATATTTATTATATTTATTTTAAAATATAGAAATATCAGCCGGGCTCGATGGCTCAGCCTGTAATCCCACGCTTTGG
>CAUYQG010196524.1:0-14887 GCA_963574415.1 Tarsius wallacei
ACAAAACAAAAAACTGCTGCTTAGCTGCTGATTGTTTTCCAATCGATGGGTATTCATCCAATGTTACCTGTTCCAATATCAGTTGCAAAACTCTTTAATGGATAATAAACATAATTGAACATTGCTGTTCTCAGTCAAGGACAGCTGTTCCAGGTCTTTGGCCGAGTTAACAAAAGTATCATGAACTTTTTTTTGCCGATCTATCATGTCAAAAAGTTTTTTTCCCCTAAAAATCAAACATTATCCTAATGCACACTTTTTAAAATAAGACAAATCACTTCTAAATGATTGTCTTTAAGATTTGCATAATTAGCTAAACTAAATTAACATCCTGAACTTGGTCATGATTGCCAAATTTGAAGGTCTCACTTTCATTTCTGTTGAAGAAGTTCGAACCAATTTATTCTCTTTATAAATCTTGAATGCATAATCAGTTTCTAATTTGGATACGCAAACTGGCCGACTAAATTTTGCAAATTACTCTAATAAGTTCTCTTGGTATTTCCCACAGAAGGCTGAACAAATGTTGATAGAAGGACACACTGTTTGCTCATGTCTAATCTTCCCATCTGACTTATTTAAATGTCACCAATGAATCTCAGACACGTGCCTGATGTCAAATACCCACGAGATGGCCCTGGGAAGAGGCAGTCCACACTGAGGGCTGATGAGAAAAGACGGACTTTCAGCTTGACAGAAACTGGCTATCGGGGAGGGACAGCGTAAGCATATGGACGGAGAGTTGAAGGAAGGTGTGCCTTCAAGACGCAGAAAGTGAAGACGCAGGCGAGCGAACAGAGCCGATGTCATTTTCGCTCCGAATGCCGTGCGCCAGGCAGTGCTTCAAAGGCTTCGCACGTCTCTTCCTATGTCATCTCCACCGGCCCCTTACCACATGGGGAAACGGGGCCTTTGCCAGGCCAAGCAACAGCCCAAGTGGCCACGGTGGCAGAGTAAAGGGCAGAATGGCATGAGAACCCAACTCTGTCTCAATCCTGAGTTCCCTGTTTTAACTACATGCGCTTGGCTAAATTATTAACCTGCCTTCTTTTCAAACTAGGTGTTACCAAACAGGCAGCATCGTCGAAGCAGGAGATAACTGCACATAAAACCTTTAAATAAAATCTACGTGCAAGAAAATCAATGGTGCAATCTAATGCACCGGGATGGGGGTGGAAGAGCTCAGCCGTAGTCTGGAAACTAAAACTGTTCCTTGGGTAGGAATGACCTAAGTTTGTGAGGGGCACCTTTTATCCTTCTTTCTCAGGACAGAACAACTCTTTCAAGATCAAGTAAAGATTTAAAAGCTGGTATTTGGGAAATTCAGCAGAACCTTTCAGAAGAAGCGCCCTTTCATGACCGCCTGCCAGTTAGAGAGAGATGGAGATGCACAGAGGAAAATCAGCTCCTAATAGGTGCTCTCAGGGCAGCTCCCTTTTGTAGTGCAAAGCAGGCCTCAGAAAGCAGGGCCTTGCCAGCAGGATGGCCCCCCACCTGTCTGGTGACGGAGTCCAGGCCAATCACAGGAGATGCAGCGATGATTTCACCAGGGAAAGAGGGGGGGGGGCTTTGGTAGGGAAGGCCAGTGATCACGCTGGAAGCTCGGTGAAAGGAGGCCTTCAGCTGTGATGAAGACAATAACCCCAACAATTCCTTTTTAAGACAACACAAAGAGCACTGTTTTTCATCCAGCTGATTAAAAACAATCAGCCCATCAATTCACCCATTAACACGTTTTGGTACCAAATTTCATTCATGTTGTATTTCTCAAAAGGAATTATTCCATGGCAGCAAAACTGGGAAGGACTACAAAGACATGTGCCCTTGTGTGTGTGTACACATGTGTGTGAGTGGATAATAACATTTGATAATACGCTTGAGGGGTACCCCCAAAGCCCAGAAGTTATTTATAAAAAGTTTTGTGTTTATGCTTACATGTTTAAACTTCAGTCACCTTCAAAGTACTCTCAGTGCAATTCACCACTGAGATACTTTTTCTACGGCTCAAAACTGTTTTTGAACTCGTCGATTTTGATGTCTTTTAGTGCTTCTGCCGTTTTTTGTTTCACCTGTTCCACATTGGCCAAATGTTTCCCTTTGAGGGCTGTCTTTCATCCGGGTAAACAAAAAAATTCACTTGGGGTGAGATCGGGTGAAGAGGCGGGGTGGGGCACAGGGGTCATGACACTTTTTGCCAAAAACCTTGGTGGTGTGGGCAGGTGTGTCAGTCCTGGTGGAAGAACCAGTCACCTGTCTGCCACAACTTGGGACATTTCTTCTGCAAATTGTGACACAACCTTCTCAAAACTTCCAGATAAAAACTTTGGTTGATCGTTGGACCCAGGGAAACAAATTCCGAGGGTACTACACGGCACCTGCCCTCCAAAAGGTAATTCTGTTTTTTGGGGGGGGCTCCCTTCATATGTGATACATAAGTATATCAGAAGGGAAAGTAATGGTAAGAAAATAAGATGAAGCTTGCTGTATGCATGCTGTAAGAACCCGGGTAGAGCTTTCATTCCTTTCTTGGATCATTCCTTTACTCAGCCAATAGTTACCGAGTGCTTCCTACGTGTTGGACACTCCTCCAGGCACAGGGGAGGTTGGGATGAGCAAAGAAGACAGACATTTCTACCCTCATGTAGGTTCGTGGCGGAGGAGGGAAGAACAGTGAACGTACTTGAGCACATTTTACACACTGGATGTAAAACGTTGGCAAAAGCTCTGGGGCAAAATTAAGCAGTGAAAAGGAGGCTAGGGAATGGCGGGAGAGGGGTGGGGCATGTTTTCATTAGGAGATTGACTATGATATTGTCCCCTTCCGGGCACACGGTAGGATTGCCCTTCCTGCTCTGTTGAGTTTTGGCAAGGTCGCGCGACTCACTTTGACTGATGGAAGGTGAACAGAAGTGACTTGGTCACTTTTGAACTGAAATCGCAGAGAAGCTTCTGATCCTTAGGTGCTCCTTCTACTATGGCAGCTGCAGGCTAGAGGGTGGAGGTTCGCGAGTCTAGGGGCGAGGGCCTGGGCAGCACACTCTGCTGCCCCTGACGTGATGGGAGCCAGAAACAGACAAACCCAACCACAGCTCCTGGTTCCTGCACTGTTGCTGCCTGTCCTGAGAAGTATACATGGCCGTAGTCAGTTGTACGTATTTGCGGAAACTGGCTGTCCATTTATTTCTCAGGCTGCCGCGGACAAGTTTCCTAGGACCGTTTCTGACAGTGGCACGTTGAAAACATGCATCGTCCAAATAAAGCACTTCTATGTGGAAACAAAGGGACGCGGCACATATTTTGTACGAGGCTTGGTGACACGCTCTTGTCTTAACCTTCAGTGAATTTGCAACCTAATGACAGAGAAAGGGCCCAAAAGAATGCTGAAAATATAATAGTAGATGGAGCTTATGTTAGATGAGCTGTACAGCCAGCACTCCGAAGGCGAGCTGGGCATTGCTTCACGAAGAAGGCGGGCGCTAGGCTCATCTCCTTCCCGGGCTGCTGCAGCTCCTTTAAACCCCCGTTGGATTTTGAGACATCTGCAAAGGCTCCGTGCAGTTAATAAAAGTAGATTAGAGTCAAGTTTTAATCCTCTGTCAACAGCTTGCTATCTTGTCTCTTAATTAAGGAGTGGGGGGGGCAGTCTCTGAAGTCAGAGTTGACCCAGGGCTGTGTCAGCAAGTCAGGTGTGCAGGAGTGCCCCGTGTCACGAGGTGTGAGTACACTTGAATTCTGCATCCCAGTGACTAAGGGAGCGTGACAAACGTGTTAGTGATCATCAGTAACATGCGCATTTAAAAGGGAAAGAAAAGTGACCTGGAAATGAAGGTAGCTGGAGAGCGGGCCCCAGGGGAGGAGGGCCAGGAGAGAGACGGGAGCCCACCCGGCGCCGTGCGGTTACAGCTTCATCCGCATCCGTGCTGTCCCATTTTCACTTTGCCAAACTAGCTCAGGTAACATGTTGAAAATATCTCCCACACATGGAAAGCGAAAGATTGTGTTTTTGTGAGAGTGCCACGTCTTCCCTGGCCAGCAGGCTGGCTGCAGAATCAGGCCAAGCAAAACCTAGACGTCTGTAGCTTGAAGAGCTTTTCCCGCCCCCGAGCCCAGAAAATGAAGATCACCTGTGAGCCAACTCGTCTGAGTAAACAGGCTTTCCAAATTAAACACAAACACGCTGCCTCACTCCTGTGTCCACTGTGGACTGGAAGGAGCAATCCACGCCGAGAACAGCCAGGTCTTGGTGAGGAAGGACGGCTACAGGATGGCTTCTCACAGGATAACAGGCGGACGCCCCTTCTCGCCGTCCGTCGAGGCACCAGCACAGGCAGTGGTTCATGGCCATGCAGGAGCGAATGGAGCTTGACTGTTTGCTCCTAAGAAAACCCACATCAGTGATCTTCTGAAGATGCCAGGGATTCAGGACAGAGAAGGCACTTCAGATCCTGGGCTGACTTTATTTCATCTGGAAATCCAGGATCATTCTGGGAATGCCAGGGTGCCATTTCAGACCTCGGAATTTATTCTATTTCCTTCTTCTTTGAGTTGGAGTCTCACTTTGTCGCCCAGGCTGGAGTGCAGTGGCATGCTCCCGGTCACCACAGCCTTGACCTCCTGGGCCCCGGCGATCCTTCCGCCTCAGCCTTCCAAGTAGCTGGAACTACAGGCACGTACTACTATGCCCAGCTAATTTTTTATTTATTTATTGTAGAGACGAGGTCTCACCAAGTTGCCCAGGCTGGTCTCAAACCTGCGGGCTCAGGCAATCCACTCGCCTCAGCCTCCCAAAGTGTTGGGATGACAGGCTGAGCCACCGTGCTTGGCCTTATACTATTTACTTCATTTAACTATTTTGAATTCCTGCTCCTCCTGCAATATGACTGCAATTACAGTACACAGAATGAGAAATTAAAAATTATAGTTTCAGTAAGAACAAGCGTGATGAAAAACAAGAGTCAAGTATTTATTGAGTTTCACCCTGTGCCAGTGGCTGCACCAGATGCCGAGGACATAGCAGCGGATCAGACAGCCTCTGTCCTGATGGAGCCAGGGACTCTGAGTGGCTGCCAACACGGCCCTTCAATCTGTACTTGATTGTTTCAGAATCTGAGTGTGTTGCAGCCGGCTGACAAACGGTCCCCTGTCCCTGCGGTTTCTGCCAAGGTAGCTATGAGCAGACACTGTGTCTACCTCGGTCTTCAGGGAGTCCTTTCAGCAATGTTCACACACGTGGATTTGGAGAAGAAGAATGACGATGGCTTGAGGGCAGTGATGATACTCAGGCTACAACCTGTTTAAAACCCGAGTATCCATGAACCCACGAAGTTAGGTGCAGGACTGAACCTTGTAGACCTTTTTACTCTTGTTATGACTGGTCCTTATAGTCTGGCTTCCTTACTGGAGTGGGGCGTGGGGAGAGAAAGCTACAAGTGGGGCCAGGTAACGCAGAGAATAAGTACCTGGCGAGGACACACTGGAGGACTCACCTCACGTTCATGGCACATTTATGGCGGTTCTTGAGGAAGATGAAGGAATTGGAGTAGGAAAAGGTGTTATCGGCTAGAAGATTGCCTGAGTTCATGCGACAAATAATAGGTCCTTGAATTAGAGTGTACGTATAAAGAATATGAGGGGAAAAATACCATTATGACCAGGTTTTACTAAGTTGACGTTAGAGCTGGCCATTTTATGTATTGCCTAACAGCTCACGGTCAAATCTTTGGAGACGGACAGACCCCGGCTCTATTTCCAATCCCTCCATTTCCTGGATGAGCAACTACTTAAATTATTTGAACCTCGTCATCTGTTAAATGGTGATAATGATTTGCAGGCAACAGGGGCATTAAACAGAAATACGATTATTTTTGTAAGAGAGTTTACACTGCCTGTCACACATCATGTAGGCACCACATGACAGTCCTTAGTAAAAGAAGTAATGGTCACAGGTATAGCAATGGACTAAGACGCTGCATCCCTGTGTATACTCAGAGAGCCAGACTTAAAGCGTCTGTTCAGTAACTTTATTCATTCGCTAGTTGTTTATGAACAACTGACCTCCTTCCAGTCCCTCCCTGCTCAGACCTGATGCCCACGTTTACTTAACAAAACCTCCCTAAGTCCCTGCCCTCTTGGAGCTTACGAGCTGGCAGGAGCAGAGCGATTGTAAGCCACGGACATAATGAGTAGTTAAAATGCACGGCATGTTGGACCATGGCGTGTACTATGAAACACATAGAGCAAGGGAAAGATGACGGAGCCCGCACTGGGAAGTGCAGCCAGTACACATGCCTGACCGGAGGAGGCTTCGTTGAGGAGGTGAGAACAGACAGATTGGAAAGGATGGAGGCGAGAATCACGTGGAACTGAGGGTGTCTGAAGCCCCGAGGTGGAGGATGTCCAGCTTGGGACAAGGACATCGGGGAAGACGGCTCACGTGGAGGAGGTGAGCAAAGGGAAAAGTGGTTGGAGGTCAGCCATGGGCGGGAATTCAAGGGGTCCAAGGACCACACTTCAGGAACGATTGGTCTCGTTGCATAAGGCCGGAGGAGAGCAGAGTCTAATTGTAGCTCTGCGGAGTTGTCCAAAGACGCAGATAGACTTTCCCACAAGATTGCTTAACCTGCCGTACAGATTGTGGGCTGCTCTTGAGCTGGCTCTTACACAGATCTGGAAAGTTCATTTTCATAATTTTGATAGATTTTTGTTTTCCAGGTCATGGTCGGAAGATTTAGTCTCTGTCATTTGTCAAAATTTATGTAGCAATGCTAAAAACATAGACATAAAAAATACCTTACAGCCAGACTCAGTGGCTCAGCCTGTAATCCCGTGCTTTGGGAGGCTGAGGTGAGTGGATTGCCTGAGCCCGCAGGTTCGAGACCCGCCTGGGCAACTTGGCGAGACTTTATCTCTACAATAAATCAAAAAATTGGCCGGGCGTGGTAGCGCGTGCCTGTAGTTCCAGCTACTTGGAAGGCTGAGGTGGAAGGATCGCCGGAGCCCAGCAAGTCGAGGCTGCAGTGGCCGGGAGCGGCCACTGCACTCCAGTCTGGGTGACAGAGTGAGACTCCAATTCAAAAAAAAAAAAACAAACCTTACAAAGTAAGTAAATGGCTGGAAAATAGGACAAAATTTGCCATATTTTCTCAGAAATCATGCCTTGTGGCACAAAACCCAAGGCTAGAGGATTTTGCTAGTTGAGTCGGTAGGTTAAATGTAGAACTGGAATTATGTGAATGAGTCTTGAGGCTGTGTTAAGGTGTTTAAGGCGTGAGAGAAACATGCCTGAGGGCTCCGAGTTTGCTAAAATAGGGGTTATGGTGTACAAACGGAAAGCAAGGAAACGAATAAATGCCCAGAAAATTAACAATCTGCATTACACTTGTTCTCCATCACGTGTGCTTGTGTTTCAGAGTTGAGTTCCAATACTGCGTCAATAACAGTATGTTAAGAGATTCCATCATGTTTCAGTGTCATATTTTAGAAAGTAAGAGGTTTTTAATATCAGAGGGAATTTTAACTAATTATTTTGATTTGATAGACTTTTTCTCATTTGCATTTTTGACAATTATTTATGACTGCTATAGATAATTAGAGGTTGCATGTCTTTCAGAATACTGTAAATAGCATTATAGACATTAGCTGAACTATTAATTTCAACAGAGGATGAAACATTTTATACTTTTGACCTTTTATAAAATATTCTCCTATTTAAAACAAATTGCTTGTCAAAATCATAGCTATCTGTCCAATTGATATCTGGCATTACAAATAAGCTCTTGATTTACATACAGCACATTTAAATCTTAAGAATTTGGTGACCATTGAAAATTGGTCTCATAAATCAAACTTCATTGGCTTTGTTCATTTTAAATGGAGTCATAGAGCACCTTGTAAATAATAAATTGTTATTGCATTCTAGTGAAAATCCTGTGCTTTTCAGCATTCTGAATCCTCATGTCTCTTAACATATCTAAGGATGGGAACTCGGGTTTCTTTTTCCATAGATAGGAAATCAAAACAGATTCCAAAATAACATTGTGCAAATATAACATTAGCAACTTAAAATGGTCCAGCAGTGTCATTTGCCTTTTCCTTATACTCAAATTTATTGTTCATTGAGAAAGAAACGATACATCTATTTAGGTGATTATTTTGGTGTTTTATTGACTTTTTCTATTTTTTATGTTAGTTTGGCCTAACACGTGGTGCTATGTCTAACCCTGGTTAACCTATGTCTAAGCCTGTTCCTCCTCTGAAACGAATTCATGATAGCAGCCTCCATTTGGGTGAAACAGTATTTAACCACTTGTAAATTTTAATTAATAACTTGTCCCTTTGAACACATGGTTTGTCATCTTGCAACCAAACGATGCGTCTTCATGAATTTTCTTATTTATAGGCGAGACTCTCGTATCTGAGGAATCCACCAATATTAAAAGTACTGCCACAAAAATCGAGTAAACACGTTGCTTGAGACCTTATCAACCTTGGCGTGGAATAGGTGACCAAAAAGCTGAGTTTAATTGATGAAAAAAAACCCCACGTCATTAACGACTAATGATGGTGCTTGCCAAGTGCAGCATCGCTGGAAAAGGAAATGGACTTGCCTTCCATGCATGCTCTTTTTATCTGCAGTTCAACACTGCTTAAAGAGGCACTTCATTCCAGGACACAAGTAAAACAGAAGGGCACCTGCTAAGTCAGAGCCATAAAACAGATTTACGGCTGCTGCATGTGACATTTCTCTAATTTATATTTTTTATGAAACTACCCTCACATTATGTGGTTGCCAGCATAAATAATAAAGCATGTTACTTAAGCAATTTTACATTTACTGTATTAGTAAGTAAATGCAATGGCCACCCTTATTCTCAAACAATAAAAACTACCCAGCCTTTTCATGAAAGATGATTGCAATTTTCACTGGCCTGTATATGCAATAAAAAGCCATAACTCATCAAAATTTTAGCTATTTTCTCTTAAGATAGAAGAGCATTTTGCTTGAACATTGAACGTGAGATTAAATATGCATGAGGCTGACTACAGTATAAGTATAAGTAAAACTCTTAAATTCTTCTCGACGAGATTGAAATTCTTTTTGAACCAGGTAAAAACTGCCGCTATCCTGAAGAGGTGTTCAAAAACATCGTAAAGAGATTGTACAGTATGTTCAAAGTGCTATCGTTATTTGGGATTGATTTTTCTGAAAAGCCTGTTCCTCCTCTGAAATTGATTCATGATAACAGCCTCCATTTGGGTCAAACAGTATTTAACCGCTTGTAAATTTTAATTAAATGATTTGTCACTTTGAACACATAGTTTGTCATCTTGCAACCAAACGATGTGTCTTTATCAGAAAATGACTCAGGGGGAAGGCATTCATCTAATTTGTCACTTGGACACCCATTAAGATAATTTGCTTGTTGCATAGGGATAAAGTTGAAATTTGTAAAATGGAGTGCACCACTTTTGGTAAGCAGGATCACATTGTAAACTGTTAAAAAAACATAATCTGCTCTGTAATTAAATTCTAATAAGAACTTTACTTCTGGTCATTTTTCATTAACAGATGTTTAACTTTCTGAGAAGAGAAAATCCTCCAGTTGAAATGAGTATCTTCAGGAAAATAGGGGGCTGCAAATGAAAAACCACGAGCTGAATTAGAATCATCTAGGGAAAAAAACCCTTTCATCAGAAGCACTTACATCATTGTAGACCAGGTTGAGACCTTGTCTGCAACCTGGTTAATACAATCGGAGATAGCCTGGGACAGAGCGAAAGGAACGGTGGATGAATTACTGAGGAAACAGCAGAGATCAATCTCGCCAAAAAGGGTGGAGCTGATAAAAATGAAGATATCAAAATATACAATTTCAGTATCCAAAAATTACCAAAAAGGTGGTGTATCTCTATGTGACAGTGCTCAAGTCAAACAGGTTAAATTAGTTCAATAATCACTCCATATTACGGTGCAGCGGGTCTTTTTCCACACTGAGATAGAGGCGACGTTACCCAATATCACCCAATGAAGAACAGATATGTCAGCCAAAAATACAAAATATATTCGCACATAAATTTATTTTCAAAGTGAAAAGTAAAGTCTTTGACTCCTCTTACTCTTAGAAATTCCTGAAGGGCTGGCAATATCAAAAGTTTGTGTCAAGTACAGGGATTGTGACCTGTATACTTCTTTCCAACCCCAGTCCAAGTTTCTTGACGTCAACGACCAGACACTAGATGTCAGTATTCCTCTTTGGGGTTTATACTCATAGTTCTGCAATCACCTGACCGGCTTTTTAAACATCCTAGGCCCAGGCCCGGGCTCCCTATGTGCAGGTCCGGCCGTTCCGAAGTAAGGCCTGGGCTTTGGTATTTTGCAGCCAGAGTTAAGAAGCCCTGGGCTAACACACATAGCGCTCAAGTAATAGGAAAGGGATGGTGCTTTCCTCACAAAGGGTGTGAGAAAGACCTGCTTCTGTTAGAATTACCTATGATTATCCAGATTCGAAATGTAACATCTTAGATTTCTATCTCTTTCTAACACCCTTTAGCTTTTCCTCACCCGGCCACTGCCAAGCTATCCAACTGCTTGTTTTTCTTCTTTGATTTCCTTCTTGTCTCTCTCCTCATTCTGTTTCATGTATTCAGGCACATTTACTAGCTGCTATTGCAAAACAATTCCCCAGCGAAAGCTGTTGTCTGTCTCTCCCGGTTCTTTTAACTCCATTCATAAGCGCTAGAAAAGTCTTTGCAAAATGCAGCTTTCAGGGTATGTTCCTGCTGAGGAACCTCCAGATGTCTCAGAACTGAAGCGGTCCATCTGCACAGTTGGCTGGTGATGTCACCATCCCACTGTCTTCATCGACGTAAGTCAACGCTGGCAAACACGTAAATGAAGTATGTTGTTCCTTGCGGGGACTTAAGCCAAACGTCAAGTTCTCGGTAAAACCTAGCTTAAACTTCCCAGTCTGAAAGAACACCAGATCTGCTGAGGTCGTCCTCTCAGCGAGGGGGAGAAGCAGTAAGCCCTGCACTGTCTTGTGAGTGGATTGTGGCGGTGACATCCAGGGAGCCAGCATTCCGGAGCTCCTTGTTCCCATTGAACTCGGCCCAGCATTTCTTCTCAGCTGGCGTTCCTGACCTTCCAGAAGCTGAACCTCAGCTCTCTTTCTTACCAAATCCCCCACTCTTCCCTTTTACTGGCCTTGCATTCCTGACCTGCTGGCCAAACGTCTGCTCTCTGCAGTCACCCAACCCTTCTGATCGCATGAAATTCCCCTTCAGTTTACTTTTCACTAGAACCAACATTTACGGGAAATGTACAATTAAACAGCTGAGACTAGATGAGCTCCATGGTCCCCCTGAGTCTTTTTCCTTTAGGACCCTCCGTGAGTCTGTACAAGCAGTGATAGAAAGAGCAAGAGATGGAGAAAATATTGGCTAAAGTAATGGAATGGTATTGATTCATATACACACAGATCCATGACAAAATCACCCGACTGGCTGTCATTTTTTCATAATCTGGAGACATTTACAAACTTGAGCTTTCATGTGTACCTTTCTTTCACTGTTATTTGATAGGTCTTCCTAAACATAGCTTTACTAAAATCTCGATATGTGAACTTTTTGATTTTTCACCCTCCAGGGTCATGATTCTGGCGTGAAAGATGAAATTCAATCGAGCTGGTGGGACTTGGGCCTCCTAAAGGCATCGTGATTCTTCCTGGGTACTCTGAGATCCTCTAGGGACATGAAAAATGGAAGCAACTTGATTTATCCACAGCTCCATTATCTTTCCAGGCACTGGAACCAAATGAACTGATCTTCAGAAGTTCCCTTGGTCTCTATTTGTTTAGGAAGGGCGCTGCATCCGAAACCTTTTTTAGACTGTTTGGTAGCTGGTGGTAGAAAAAACAAAACAAAGCTATCTCTTGCTTCATTTTGATTCATGGAAAGAGAGGATGTTTATACTCTCTTAGCGAGAATTCAGACCCGGGGATCCTTCGGACACCCATTCAATAGAAGAAGAAGAAAGTATAAAACACAGATAGGCAGAAACAAAATAAAAAGTCTAAGTACCTACACATGAAAAGTTTTAAAGGTGAAGTATTAAAATAAACGACTAGTGATGGGGTAAACTACTCTGGGACAGTGGAAAAGAAAAGTCGGCCATAAGAGAAACTCACAGGGAGAGTGATAAGGCAATTTTAAGAAAGGCATGCACATGCATATGCATCGTTACGAGAACAGAAGGTCGACCGAAAGCTCCGACCACTGTGTGAAATGAATTTCAGCAGAAGAAAACAGGAAATCCCAGGGAAGCCACACTTGATAAGAGGACAAATAAGACTGCCAGAATTAAACATACGGACTGAGATGGAAAGCGCACATTAAATACACATAATACGTACATACTCAGATATCTCGCAACATTATAATGAACTCGCAAAGGCAGTAATAACAAGAATATCTTAAAAGCTAGCAGACATAGAGGGTGGATTCCCTACAAAGGAACAACAATTAGAGGGACAGCAAATGTCTCATTAGCAGCTAGTGGGTGTCAGGAGATAACGAAATGACGACTTCAAAGTGCCGAGAGAAAAAACAACCCATGAAACTGTCAACCCAGAAATCCAGTCTATAACACGATGGAGAGAAAAAGTGCTGACAGCAGACCTGCCACTTATTCATTCATTACTAGGGATATCCAGGGGGAATGGACCACCTTCAGCTACTTTCTTATAAACATGCTGATGACCTGCACAGATTTCTTTGCAGTATGAGGGGGGACCCTGAAGAACCCGGAATTTATTTATAAAAAATTGCGTGTTCATTTTTATATGTTTAAATTTCTGTCACCTTCAAAGCACTCTCCGTTGGATGCAATACACCTACCAAGATGCCTTTTCCACAGCTCAAAACAGTTTTCGAGCTCGTCCATTTTGGTGCCTTTTAGTGCCTCTGCCATTTTTCGCTTCACCTTTGCCACACCCACACAACTTTTCACCTTGAGGACTTTTTTCATCAGGGAAAGAAACAAAAAAAGTCACTCTGGATGAGATCAGGTGAACAGAGAGGGTGGGGTGAGGGGGTCTTGCCATTTCAGTCATGTCCCAATTCAGCTTGGTGTGGGCAGGTGCGCTCTAAAAAACCCATCATGAAACAGGCAAATGCATTGACTCGCCAAAAAAAAAATTCACTGAAGCCGAATGCAGCCTCTCACAACAACGCTTTTTGGCGCACTGATGCCGATGGGCTTCTAAAACACTTACCTAGCAGAGGAAGCCTGAACCACAAGAGGCTACCATCCAGAAAATAATTCCAGGTTTCTTTGGGTCCCCCTTCATATGAGAATGGTACTGTCTTTATTGAGGACATGTTCTCTGTGGAACATACTTGTTGTAACTAGACTCCCTATTGTAAATGCACCTGGACCTTATGAATGTATGGGGCATGACCGGCTGGAGAAAGAGGAGGCTGGCTGGTCGTCAGCGAAGCATTCCCCTATGTCTGTAATTATCAGCATGCGACAGGAGAGCGCTCCGAATTCCTAATGGCTTCCTTTGTGAACAGTGTGGCTGTATTGCGTAACACGATCCTGTCCATCCGAAGCACAAGCACATCCTCAAGTAGGGAAAGGAACATTTTGGAAGCTGCCTTCTGTCTTGAGTTCCTGCCGGAAATGAATGTCTCGCCTGGGCCTGCTGCTCCCCTGTATCTTCTGAATCATTAATAAAGTTCAGCACTGGGTAAGATCTATAATGTGCAGAAGTGTACTTTGACAAGTCAACCCTTTGGGTTAACACAACGATCATTAAAAAATCCTGAACACATTTTTAGACATACCTAGGTAAGAAAGTTTGCCACCCACAGACTCACAGTGAAAAAACTGAAAACTGTTTTTTAGCAGAAAGAAAAGTGAACCCAGAGGGAAGGATGATAGGAAGGAAAAAAGGAAGACACAGAAAGCAGTAGGTTTGGGAGAGCTAATTGACTGTTGCATATAGAAGGAAAAGAGCAAACGCAGAGTGTGGTGGGGGGTGTGTGTGTGCTGAAAACAGCAAAGTCAAAGTATAAAACAGCACAAGGAAGACTGCATGTGGCAATGAGACAGGAAGTTGTTCGGTGGATACATAAGCCATGCTAAGTTTCGTGTTTTGCTTGGGAAGAAGTTACTGAATATATTTATCTAAACTTTGTTAGAAGAATGTGCAGTTAACGCTGTATGCTGAAGTGTAGAAAACCACCACAAGAATGGAAATATGAAACATGTACCTTCCAAATCAACAGAGAAAAATTTTGAAGAAAGAAACATTAGGAATTCAACAACGGTGAAATCAGGAGGGAAAAAGAGGAAATGGGAAATGTTAAAACACAGTATCTCAAAATATATATCCCTGATGGGTGCATATAAACATGGCTGAAAAAACACACCCTAAATCGAAGATGGGGGCAGTCAGGAAAGAAGACAAAGGGACTTCATGTCTGCCACAAAAAGATCTGAAGCAAATAACAGTGAACGTGGAATTTGCTAAGTCTGATTGATGCACACATGAATTGTTTCATATTATTCTTGTACGTCTATGGATAATTGGAAAACGTATGCTTTTAAAAAACAAAAGTATATTACTTTCTATAGCTGGTTATTTAGTATTTCAACAAGGTGATTTGAACTCCCTCGAGTGATAGGCACTTCCTCAAAAAAGTTTTAAAAATTTTGCAAAATAGTCCAAGTTTGTGTCATTTAACAAATAGCTTTCTTTTTTCTGAGTTGGAGTCTCACTCCGTCGCCCAGACTGGAGTGCAGTGGCCGCTCCCGGCCACCACAGCCTCGACCCGCTGGGCTCCGGCGATCCTTCCGCCTCAGCCTTCCGAGTAGCTGGAACTA
>CAUYQG010196526.1:0-15640 GCA_963574415.1 Tarsius wallacei
AAATGTCTGACTTTTTTGTCTACTTCAATTTTTTACTGTCCATCTATTCTTCAATGGCAGAGATAAATTTTACTTAGAAAATGCAGGAGACACCCTTACAGAAAGTGGAATAGGCAACCAATTCCTGATCAAAACCCCAAAAGCTCATGCCATAAGAGATAAGATAGACAAATGGGATCTCATCAAACTGAAAAGCTTCTGCAAAGCAAACGAAACCATCAAGGTGGGGGAACAGCCCAAAGAATGGGAAAAAATACTTGCCAACTATATATCTGACAAAGGCCTAACAGCCAGGATCTACAAGGAACTCAAATGTGCTGAAAGGAAAGAAACAAACAGCTCCATTAAAAAATGGGCAAAAGATATAAACAGATACTTCTCAAAAAAAGCAGCCAACAGATGCATGAAAAAATACTCAGCCTCACTAATCATCAAAGAAATGCAAATCAAAACCACACTGAGATACCACCTAACTCCAGTCAGGACGGCCATCATTAATAACTCAAAAAACAAGAGAAACTGGTGAGGATGCAGAGAAAAGGGAATGCTTCTACACTGTTGGTAGGACTGTAAATTAGTACAAACTCTGTGGAAAACAGTGTGATGATTTGTAAAAGATCTAAAAATCGACCTTCCATACCACCCAGCAATCCCCCTTCTGGGAATATACCCGGAGGAACTCAAATCATTCTACAAAAAAGATATCTGCATATGCATGTTTATTGCAGCATTATTCACAATAGCAAAAACATGGAACCAACCATGCTGCCCACCACAATTGGACTGGATTTTTTAAAATGTGGTAGATATCCATAATGGAATACTACACAGCCATAAAGAAGGACAAGATTATGAACTTCATAGCAACTTGGATGGATTTAGAGTCTATAATACTCAGTGATCTATCACAAAAACAAATAACTGAATATCACACATTCCCACTCATAAGCAGACCTTGAACACTTATCATAATACTACAAGAAAGGTATTGGCTGCAGCGGGGCACATAACATCAATAAGAGTACCAGATCTCAACTAGGCTAAGTGAGGATCACTGGGAGGCCCAGACTTCACCTGTACGATGACCACTTGTGTCCCTAATCCTGAATTGTACCCCACATCTTTAAAACGAAATAAAATAAATGTACTGCTTCTCGAAGAAGAGAAAAAAATAACTTTCCCATTTCGATAACCAAAGAAAAGGCTTTGTGATTGGTTTTCCAAAATGTCAACATCCTCCTCCCCCATGTAAAATATAATGAGTTTAACGGCTTTAAAAAATTACCTTGAATTCAACCAACACGTTTTTTTACATCACAGATGAAAAATGAATCCAAGTCATTTCTGAAATATCTATATATGGGTCGTCGCACCTCCCCTGAATCCACAGTGCACCTACATTGCTGAAGAGCAAGGCACTATGGGTAGGATGGTCTCACTCCCGGTGCCAGAGGTGGGATCCGACTTGACTAATCCGAGCAGAGTAGTCTCATGCCCTTGGACGTGAGGACAAGAGAAAGTCCATGATTTGTTTTGAGGTTGGAAAAGAAGTGCATTCTCTCCCTGCCGATCGGCCTCTCTCCTCCAGCTGAACAAATATGTGAAGACCTGAAGCCCTAAGAACTAAGCCATCACGAGGGGCACCAGCCTCTAAAAGGAACTGACACTGAAAAGCAGAGAAGTCTCATGGAAAGAGCAGGTCTTTGGTGCCATCTTTGAGCCAGTGTATTGAACCCACTGTGAAGCCCATCCTGACTCTGGGTTTTGGTAACAAATCTGTACTTTCTCAGATTGTTGGGGTTGTGACTTTTGTCACTAAAATGCAAATGCACCTTGCCAGATACAGAACATTTGCTATGTGTCTGCAACTGTACTGGTATTTTTCTTTTTCTTACTGCAGTCACTATATGAGGAGTCAAAAAAAAAAAACCCAGAATTTATTTATAAAAATTTGTTTATTTATTCTTACATGTTTAAACTTCGGTCACCTTCAAAGTACTCTCTGTTTGATACACCTATTGAGACGCTTTCTCCACTGTTCAAAACAGTTTTTGAACTTGTCAATTTTGATGCCTTTTAGTGCTTCAGCCATTTTTTGTTTTACCTTTTCCCTCTTCAAACGTTTCCTTTTGAAGATTTTTTTCATCCTGGGAAACAAAAAAGAGTTGCTTGGGGAGAGATCGGGTATATAAGAAGGGTAGGGCATGGACATCATTCTGTTTTTGGTCAAAAATTGCTGAACACACAGCATATTGTGGGCAGGTGTTCTCATAAATCACCCACACGTTGAAAGTACCTCCAAAAAAATTAACTGAAGCCAGATACAGCTTCTCACAACAATGGTAGCTGGTACACAGACACTGCCAATGGGTTCCTAGAACACTTACCCACGGTGGGAAGCCTGTATTACAAAGGGCCTGCCCTCCAACAAACAATTCCAGTTTTCTTAGGGTCCCCTCTCGTATACTGAAAATGCATAAACTTCTTTCCGCTTAAAATGGGACGTCTTTCCATTTTATTTGGGCAAAGATGAAATGCAGGTCTGGGGAAAATGAAAAATGCTTCTTAACATCAAAACCTGGATTTGCTTCCTAACTACAGATCTGAGGTCATTTCTTGCCAGGGAAGGGCATGATTAAGAGCTGTTTTAGTGGCAGTTTAATGTATCTGGCAATATTTTCATGGTCAGAGAAAAGCACAATCTAGAGGAACAAAAACTTGGAAACCAACCATTTAAATGAACTAAGTCAGCAAATATATAGGTTTCATGACTTGATATTTCCAAAGAGTATTGAGCACCAACCACAGTCTAAATTAAGCTTAAAATGAATCAGTGGTCCTAGAAAAATCTATTTTGAGCATGATCAAGTCATACTAGGTAACAGACCAGGGTTGGGTTCCAGAGAGCTGAGCTACCGGCAATAGGATCAGAAGAAACTCAGACCCCGCCTCTCAAGCAAAAATTCTGCAGTCACAATGTTACTTGCCATCCTCCATTTAAATCCTTCTGGTCAATTCTCTTATAACGCCTCTCTCTAGGAATCACATCATCAATTCCCTTTTTGTCTATTTTTCCCCAGAGAACACCTTTCACTCACTGAAACTCTCCATCACAAAGTCCGTAACCACAGGGTGTTGATATTTCCAAGATGAGGCAGGAAAGCATTCAGGATACCAAATTATCTGGAAAGATTCTGAATTTTAGAGCCAAGTGGGACATTGCTGCCTTAGAAACTTCTCTACACTCCATCCTTAAATTTTTAGAAGAGTAAACTTAGGCTCTAAAAATTTAAGAGGTGAGCTCAAGATTCATTTAGCAAGTTGGTGGGAGACTAGAGTTCAGATTTTTTTGACACAAAAATCTAAAAAATATATACTACTATACATTTATTTATGTGTCTGACGTTCCCACTAAACTATGAAGAATTTAAGGGCTAGGCCTCTATCTTTTTTTCTCTTCTTTTTTTTTCTTTGTATTATTTTAAAGTTGTGAGGTACAATTCGGGATTAGATATACAAATGGTCATTGGGTAGGTAAAGTTTGGTCCTCACTTTGATCCCCACTTCACCTGGTTTATTTTTTCTTTTTATCTATTATGATGACCAGTTAGAACAATGTCTGGCACACAGAAAGCACTTAAATGTTTATTGAGTAAATTAAAAGACAACTCCATAAAATCAAAATCAGGAGAGAGATTTATGATATAGAGTCTTTATCTATTCTTATCATTTAATCTTTGTTTAGTCTTGCGAATACCTTTGTGGTTTATTCATTATTCTAGAAATTGATAGAAATAATTTCTCTTTATCAAACTCTTTATGATAGGTAGGTAGTTTTAGGTGTCAATTTGGCTGGGCTATAGTACCCAGGTATTTCATCAAACATGAATCTAAGATGTTGCTGTGAAAGTATTTTGTAGATGTGGTTAACTGTGCAATCAATTGACTTTAAGTAAAGGAGATTACCTTTGATCATGTGGGTGGGCCTTGTCCAATCAATTAAAGGCTTTAAGAGGAAAAAGTGAGGCTTCTCAACAAGAAGGAATTCTATCTCAAGACTGCAGCATCCAAATGCCTGAGTTCCAGGCTGCTGACCTGTCCTGTCCAATGAATGAATTTTGGATTTGGACATGCCAGTCCATACAGTTGCATGACTCAAATTCATAAAATCTTTTCATTGCTAAATCAATCTCTCTCTCTCTCTCTCTCTCTCTCTCTCTCTCTCTCACTGCCCCCCCCCCCCGACCCTATTGCTTCTATTTCTTGGGAGAACATTGGCTAATTAACTATTCAATGATTCAAAAAGAGCAAATTCAAATTTTCCCTGAAGAAACTTGAAAGACTGAGAGGGAACTCTGTGGGATGCAAGAACCCACCGGCTAATGACTTCTGTAGGGAGGTGGGGGATATGAATGAGCCTCAAAACTGCAATGTCACATAGTGAAGCCCCAGGAAGACAGTCTCCAGCAACCAAGGAAATCTGTTCCCTCTGAGGATTTCTTTAGCAGGCAGTCTTTTCCTGACATTGTTCGTGGAAAAGGAAAACCAACAAGATCTCCAGCTGAAATCATTCAATTGGAATCAGCTCCAGAGAAGGAAAGATAAAGCCCTCCTGTCATTCTCTTTCTTATTCTTATCACAAAATCATCTGGGCAAGTCACAAAGCTTGAAGGTGACTCTTGAAAGATACCCAGGTAGTCACAAAGTATATAACTATGCTTTTGAGACTAATATTTGAAGGATGCCACTGATTTGATGTGCAAGGTAGGTTGGAAAAGCAAGCCTACACGCAGCGCAGACAGGCAGAGTAATTTATGTCTTCAGTTTCAAAGGAGATTTGAGAAGGCATGACTTACAGATTGCGAAAAGGTCACTTAAAAAGGCTGGCCAAAGGGGCTCACGCCTGTAATTCCAGCACCCTGGGAGGCCGAGGCAGGAGGATTCCTTGAGTCCAGAAGTTCAAGACCAGCCTAGGCAACATCATCTCTACAAAAAAAAAGAAATTTCCAGGAATGGTAGCTTATGCCCATAGCTCCAGCTACCTGGGAAGCTGTGGCAATAAGATCACCTGAGCCCAGTGATCACGCCACTGCACTCTAACTTGGGTGACAGAGGGAGACTCATACTCCAAAAAAAAAAAAAATTATACTGCCATATATTTATTTATGTATCTGACTCTGACCAGACTATGAAGAACTTTTTTTGGGGGGGGGCTCTGTCCTTGTTATCAATTATGATTAGTGCCTAGAACAATGCTTGGCACATAAAAGGCACTTAATCAATGTTTATTGAATAAATTAAAGGATGAATAAAATACAAAATTAGGGCCAGGCATGGTGGTTCATCCCTGTAATCCCAGCATTTTGGGAGACCAAAGTGGGAGGATCACTTGAGCCCAAGAGTTTGAGGCTACAGCGATCTAAGATTGCGCCACTGCACTCCAGCCTGGGTGACAGAGCAAGAAAAGTCAAAATCAAGTCAAAATCAGGGGAGAGGTTTATAGTATAGAACCTTCATCTATTCTTATCATTTAATCTTTGCTCAGTAGTGCCAATATCTTTGTGATTCATTCATTATTCTGGAACTTGGAAATAATTTAAGACCATACCAGGCAGTTAGGGTCCAAGATAAATTTTTTTTGCCTTGAACTGTGTGTTGCTCAGATTTGAGACAGAAAATTCAGAAAATTTTATTTTTTCAAGTGAACTCAGCCAGAGGAAACAGTTTTCTTTCAACTGTCCTCCTAATCCACTTCCTGGCCCTCTCACTGAAATTTCTTGCATGGCAAAGAACTAACATCTTTATGCTTCAGTTTTATATCTGCAAAATGAGAATAAGTGTTTTGATGATTCTAGTACTGTATTAGAAAAAACAACTACTGATTCAGAACTCTAAGCACTACAGGAGAAAACACAGAATATTAATAACACAAATAATGATACCATTATAAGAGAAACAGAAAAAAAACAAAAGGATGCATTTACCTCATTATTCTCTGTGACCTTAATAGCATGCAGAGAGGCGATAAATGATATTGGCCATATTAATGAGACACTTAGCTGTATTAGGGACATCGCCAAGAATGAATTTACATTTTTTTTTTCTGAATTGGAGCCTCACTCTGTCACCCAGGCGGGAGTGCAGTGGCACCCTCACGGCCACCCCAGTGTCGACCTACTGGGCTCCGGCGATCCTTCCGCCTCAGCCTTCCAAGTAGTCAGAATTACAGGCGCGTGCTACCATGCCCAGCTAATTTTAGATTCATTATAGAGTCGAGGGCTCGTCAAGTTGTCCAGGCTGGTCTTGAACTGCGGGCTCAGGCAATCCACTCCCCTCGGCCTCCCAAAGTGCTGGGATGACAGACTGAGCCACTGAGCCCAGACAAATTTACATTTTTTCCAGAATTCTAGCTTTATAATGCTTTCGGTTGAGCTTTTTTTTTTTCCTGATATACAAAAACCTCTATATCTAAAAGATATTTTCAGTTAATCTGATTTAAGTATGAGGCATACGATGTTGCAGTTAATGGGTTATTTTCTAAATTTGAGAGCAAAGCCAAAAAGTTTTCTATTATAATTAAGCTAGAGGGTGTTTAATGAGGAAAAAGTAATTTGATTTAACGAGGAACACATCATTTCAAACAAAATGTTTAACAGGTTATTTCTTTTGTGCTGACTCGTTAATAGGTGTGTAGTCTATCTTGGAAGTTTTAAAGTCTTCGTTCATTTCTTAAGTCAACAAACTTCCAAGGGGGCCTAACAGGTGCTATGTTTAGGGCTTGAGATGCTACAAGAACACAGCACTGGTTTTGCCTTTGAGTGGCTTGTTGTTAGGACAGGAGCTGGAAAATTAGCAGCCACAATATAAGGTAATAAATGCTAAAATAACAATTAATATTGACCTCATCATTACGGTTTGTTGTCCAAAGCACTTAGACAATTACACACACTTTCTTCTTCCATGTTAAGTGAAATACTACATTTGCATGTAGTTTAAGTTTGAGTAAGGTTTTCAGTTCTTTGCAGCGAAAAGCATCTCAAGTAACACAAGGGTAGGTTTAGGAGGGAAGACAGTTCATTTGTGAACTGGCTGATTTTGAGATGGACACGAGACCACCTAGAGATTTCCCAGGGCTACAGTTGTTGGGTCCATCCCTGGGAAACACAAACTTGCGACACAGATTTGAGCTATTCTAAAATACTTGAGTGTGAACACTACAACGATCTCTACCCTAAGGATAGCTAGCAGCCTCTTGGAGTGACTTCATGGCATCATTAAAGATCCAGTTCTTTCTTGCCTTCTTTTGTTATTTCCAGATGGTTGGCATTTTCCTGTGGGCTCGTGTTCTTGTGCTCATGGGATGGTGACAGTAGTGTCGGGCATCCCATCCTCACCCCACCACATCCGAAGGTCAAATTCAAGCACCTTCTTCCCATATTCCATCTTGAAAGCAAAGGAAGAGGCTGGGCACAGTGGCTCACACCAGTAATCCCAGTGCTGTGGGAGGCCAAGATGGGAGGATTACTCAGGAGTTCAAGACCAGCCTGGACCATAATAAGACCCCATCTCTACAAAAAAAAAAAAATTAGCCAGGCATGATGGCACAAGTCTGTAGTCCCAGCTACTCAAAGGGTTGAGGCGAGATGACCGCTTGAGCTCAGGAGGTTGATATTGCAGTGAGCTATGGTTGCACCACTGCACTCCAGACTGGCCAACAGAGAAAGACCCTGTCTTTAAAAAAAGTTTTGAAGGCTATACCCAAAGATGATTAGCTAGTGTTGAAAGAACCCTAATCAGGCACCTGCACCCAGAGAGGGCTACAGCAAGTGTTTCACATGAAGCTAGTTAAATCTGAACCCAAGAGTTCATGGATTCACATAAAAGATCTGGAACATCATGTTTGCATTTGCGAAATGAGTGGTATTCAAGGAACATGACTGACCAGCATCTTTGCCTTTGCAAAATGAAGTATAAGAATGTGGCAAGTTCAGAAGTCCAGTTCCTTGGCAATAGCATCCCGGATCTTGAAGTTCATTTGGTCCCAGAACCATGTTTAACAGAAGAACCCTTTACCCAATTTACCTAGAAGGCTTGATGGTTTTCCATTAGAATACAGTTATATTCCTAGGTATTATTTTACTCATGTAGGAGACTACTATTTAAAGGACAAAATCTGGGGACTTTGTTCAATATAACAGAATCAGGAAATGGGACTTATTTTGTGCCTGCTTGCCAACAGATGTTTATACCTGTGAGAGCATTCATGTGAGGTTTTATTGCAACATGTCACCAAGGAGCAAGCTATAGGCAGGCAGACATGTACCTCCCACGTGCCTCTAATTGTTGGAGGCTACCAATATATACTGCACAGTTTGGTTTTTCACTTGAGATTTTTTGTTTGCTTTTTGTTTTTGTTTTGAGTCAGGGTCTTTCTCTGTTGCTGAGGCTGGTGTTCAGTGGTACAATCACGGCCCATCACAACCTGGACCTCCTGGGCTCAGGTGTTTCTTCCGCCTCAGCCTCCCGAGTAACTGGGACTACGAACTCATGCCACCATGCCTGGATAATTTTAAAATTTTTTTGTAGAGACAAGGTCTCACTGTGTTGTCCAGGCACAGTTTTGAATGGTCAAAAATCACCTGGGTCAATTTGCAACACCACTACACCAAGCCACTTCTCCCTACAGAGACTCAAGTCTTATGCATTCAGGTCAGATGTGTTCTGGCAGAAACTCAGTCAAAAGGGCTGTCCTTCCTACAGAACAGGGCTTCTGGAGTTTTGGGGAAAGGCCTGGGGATGAGAGCCACCTGGGAAAGCCACCGCCTCACTAAGTACCAGGATCTACTCAGTTGGTCACTTTGCTGCATCCCTGTTTCATGTGAGTCCCCCCTGAAGCATCCTACTCAGTCAAAAAGGAAAACAGAACGGGCATGGTGGCTCATGCCTATAATCCCAGTATTCTGGGAGACTGAGACAGGAGAATTGCTTGGGCTCAGGAGTTTGAGACCAGCCTGGGCAACACAGCAAGACCCTGTATCTACAAAAAAATATTTAAAAAAAAAATCAGCTGGGCATTGTGGCACACACCTGTAGTCCCAGCTATTTGGGAAACTGAGGCAGGAGGATCACTTGAGCCCAGGAGTCCGAGACTAGCCTAGGCAACATAGCAAGACCTCACCTCTACAAAAAAAATTTTTAAATGAGCAAGATGTGGTAGTGGGCACCTGTAGTCCCAGCTACTCAGGAGACGGAGACAGGAGGATTGCTTGAGCCCAGAACTTCAAGGCTGCAGTGAGCTATGATCACGCTGCTGCACTGCAGCCTGGGCAACAGAGCGAGACCCTGTCTCTTAAAAAATAAAAAATTAAATTAAAAAATAAAGGCCTTAAGTTTCAAAAGCCAGCTTACCATTTGCAAATAGTGCTGCCTTAATTACACTTGATAAATTATGTGAGATATATCTTACTATCATTTTTTTGTTGAGATCTGATGTTTTAAATTATAGGATCAGGGGCGGTGGGGCGGGATGGGCATTACTGAGAAACTGCCAGGAGAGGGGGCGGGGACAGAACTGGCAGCTGAGGGGAACTGCCAGGGGAAGGAGGGGCACACCTCATCAACAAGGGTACCTACATAATAAACATTTGTATACCTAACCCCGAATCATACCCCACATCTTTAAAATAAAAAAATTTTTTAAATTAAATAAATTACAGGACCAGACTCTCCCTGTGCAAGTAGCTTGTTTGCAGAGAAATTTCTCCTTTACAATAGACAACCAAATGATGCCTACGTGCTTAGCTTCCAGCAGTTGCCTGAGTCATCACTTTCCATTTAACTGAACATGGGATACACACAACCAACCTCCCAGAACAAGACCATAAACACCTCCCATAGAAATGTTGATGCCACCACACTGGGAGACTGCCTACTCATATATCAAGACATATATATATAATCATATATAGACGTAAATAAAAATCAAACTTTAAGGTTTGTGATTATACACAATATTTGTCTTCATTTATTTAGTTTTTAAATGATTTTCAATAAAGTTTTATAATTTTCTTTAAAAAAAAAAAAAAGAAAGAAATGTTGATGCCCTTTGTGGAAGATTCCCCTTCCTTCAATTGCTGAAAATTTCCAACCTGTCACCTCCCCTGGTGCGGAATTACAAAACCAAGTGTGTCAACCTCATATTGGAAAAAGTGTTACTGTGATGAGCCATATTTTCTTTGGAAAAGAGGAACTGTGAGTGGAAAACTAAAGGCAGTTCAGATCAGGTTAACCATGATCTTGGCTGGAAAAAAAAATCTCTAATTTCCCATGATTGATATAGCACATTCATTCAACTAGCCTCTGAAGTTTCTGGAGCATAAGAAATTTTAAAGTTTCCAGCATACCCAGCAAGTGGAATAGTGAATTTTTTTTTTTTTAACTGACGCACGACTACAGGTTGTTTAATCAAGAGAATGGAAATTCCAACTACAAAAAAAGCAGGTATTTTGGAAAAATGGGTCTTGTCAATGAATTAGAATTTCCTCAGTGGCTCTTTGGTGAGACGTGCTAGGCCACGGTCTATGAACAAAGTAAAGGCTGCTCTTTGACTCACTACCTGTGAAAATTGAGGGCAAAGGAACAATCAGGTCACAGGCAGATTCCCCCTTACAAGCTAGAAATAGATGCTGTGAAAAAATGGGCCAACTCGGCCAGGCATGGTGGCTCACACCTGTAACCCTAGCATTCTGGGAGGCTAAGGCAAGAGGATTTCTTGAGCCCAGGAGTTCAAGATCAGCCTAGGCAACTTAGCGAGACCTTATCTCTACAGAAAATAATAATAATAAAATAAAAAATCATAAAATGGGCTGATTCACCTCTTCCCCTGTCCCTCTCTCCCTTCAATGTATCTACACATACTTAGAGAATTTGTATCATTTTAAACTGATTTGCAAATGCAGTGATAACCTCATTTACTTGAAAATGTGATTGAGTTCTACACCCATTTCTCATTTCTTTGTTTGGAAAACAGTAGCTGCCTCTGAATTGCCTGAAAACTTTGCATTTTTACTATCTTCTGCAGTCTTCTATGAAGAGCTGCCAATAGCCAAAACTGTACAATGCAGATGTTCCTGGTTTTATGAAGGCTATTTATTTTATTTCCTTCTGAGAGAAGTCAAGAGGCTGCCTTTCTCTTTTCCAGTGGGGATGCAACTGAATATCCAGATTGGAAAATTCCTGAGTGAGTATACAGGGTATATCATGCGCAATCGCCCCGCTATGTTTAACATCTTTCGAAAGTAGAAACCCAACGTAAGAAGCGATCAGAGCTTAAATGAAATGGGATGGATTCTCACCAGCTCCTTCAGACATCCTCCTTGTTTGGGACAGTTAGTGATTTTGCTCAACAGCATAAAAAGAAACTAGAGCACTAACATTCAATTGCATGAACTTGTTAGCTGCTTTCTGTTTTAAAATGGTTATGTCAAATCATCGATTCCACAGGGAGCTTCACCACTAGGATATTTGTTCTTAAAAGTAGGCTAAAATTATCTTGTCTTCTATTCAGGCATATAGGAAAAGTAAGGGGATGTCTCATTCTACAGAAATGCAAGAAAATTGGTTTATGCCAGAAAATGAAAAAGCAGCCCAGCAGAATTGCCCCCAATGATGCCGTTAACTAAGGGGGGCGCTGAGTGCAGGTGGGATGGGGTGATGGGTGAGTCCACACGAGTTTACAATAGGCTTCTAAGCAGCACTCTTATCTACGGATGCGGCCCCCAAGTCTTGACTTTAAGACACTAAAAAATCATTATGTTGAATGAGAACTTTTACCCACAAAGGCGAACACTTCCAAGAACTGTTCTGTTAATAGGCATCCCAGAAGTCTCTCAAACACCAAATTCCAATTAGCATGGCCTTGATAATGGTTTCAGGAGAGCAGGGCTGAGATCAGATTCTAACCAAGGAAGCTGAAACTCAACTAATTGAACGAACTCAAGTGTCAGCAAAGACTGTGCCAAGAAAAGAGTAAGGATGGTCATAGAGCCCAGACAAGGAGAGCAATGAGAGAGTACTTAGTGATTTGTAGCATGTGTTCTGCACTACCCATGAAAGTTGAGCTCTGACCTGTTGACCTGAGCTTGCCAGGCTGCTGGGAGGGTTATTCTGAGAGTGGAAATTGATCAGATGTTTAGCCCCATTGAGTCCCAGTTTCCTCATCAATATGAACAGTAGGAGGTGAGTTCAGAGACGTAATGGGAGATACTTTGCCTAGGACCTGTGGGCCACTGGCCACTGTGAGGACTTGACTTTTGAATTAGGGAGTCATTGGAGGGTTTTGAACACAGGAGTGATTGTGATTATCAGGAACTAACATTGTAAAAGTATTAGAAGAATTAAGTGAACTAATCCACACAAAGCACTTAACACCGTGCCTTTTCTATTAATAGTGTGCAATGAGTGGTACTTATGAATGTAATTACCATAGCTTAGTCATGCTGTCAAAGTCGCTCCTCTTCACTAAGACTGAATCAGGAAGATTTAGAAAATCTGAATAGACCTATAACTAGTAAGGGGATTGGATCGGTAATCACACAACAGAAAAGCCTTGGACCATATGGTTTCACTGGTGAATTTCATCAAATATGTAAAGAGGAGGCCAGGCACAGTGACTCAGCCTATAATCCCAGCATTTTGGGAGGCCACGGTGGGAGGGTTGCTTGAGGCCAGGAATTCAAGACCAGCCTGGGCAACACAGCAAGACCCCATTTCTACAAAAAATAGAAAAAGTAGCCAAGTGTGGTGACACATGCCCATAGTCCCAGTTACTTGGGAGGCTGAGGTGGGAAGAGTTCGAGGTGGCAGAAGGCTATGATCACACCAATGTATTCCAGCCTGGGCAACAGAATGAGACCCAACTCTAAAAAACAAACTCAGAAATGAACAAAAAACATGCAAAGAATATGTCTCAAACTCTTCCAAATAATTGAAGAGGAGTGAACATTTTCTAATTCATTCTGTGAGGTCAACACTACCCTGATACCAAAGTCAGACAAATATACTACAAGAAAAAGAACTATAGGCCAATATCCCTGATGAATGTTGACGCAAAAATCTTCAACAAAATGCTAGCAAACAGGATTCTGCAGTATATTAAAAAGATTACACCATGACCAAGTGGTATCTGTTCCTGAAATGCAGTGATGGCTCAACGTTAAAAAAAGAAAAAAAAATCCATCAATGTAACATACCACATTAACAGAATGAAGGAAAGAAAACACACATGATCATCTGAATTGATTCAGAAAAACATTTAATTTACTTTTTCATAATAAAAAACTCAACAAATTAGGAATAGAAACTACCTCAACACCAGAAAACCCATATAAGAAAAACCCACAGCTAGCATCATAGTCAATGGCAACAGACTGAAAGTTTTACTCTGTGATTAGAAACAAAACAGGGATGCTTGTTTTTGCCACTTATATTCAATGTGTAATTGGGAGTTCCAGTCAGAACAATTAGGCAAGAAAGAGAAATAAGAGGTATATAGATAGGAAAAGAAGAAGGAGGATTATCTGTTTGTTGATGACATGATCTTATATGTAGAAAACCCTAAAGATTACACATGCACAAAAAACACACACACACATACACAAAACAATCAGAATAATTGAATTTGGAAAAATTGTAGGACACAAAACCCACACACAAAAATCAGATGCACTTCTATACACTAACACTACATAGTCTGAAAAGGAAATTAATGAAACAATTCCATTTACAATAGCATCAAAAAGAATAAAATACTTAGAAATATGCTTAACTTAGGAGGCGAAAGAAGCTTTCACTGAAAACTACAAAATATTGCTAAGAGAAATTAAAGAAGACAAATAAATGGAAAGACAGCCTATGTTCATGGATTAGAAGACTTAAAATTGTTATAATGTCAATACTACCCAAAACTATTTATATATTCAATCCAATCCCTATCAGAATCCCAATAATGTTTTTTGTAGAAGTAGAAAAATCCATCCTAAAAGCTATACAAAATATTAAGGGACCTCAAATAGTTAAAACAATTTCAAAAGAGAACAATGCTAGAAGTCTTATAATTCCAGATTTCAAAACTTCTCCAAAGCTACAGTAATCAAACAGTGTGGTACTGCTATAAAGACAGACATATAGACCAATGGAATAGAATAGAGAGGCCAAAAATAAATCCTTATATATTGTCAAATGATTTTCAACAAGGGTTCCAAGATCATTCAATGGGGAAAAGGGAACGCTTTCAATAGATAGTGCTGGGAAAATTCGGTCTTTGATCCATTTTGAGTTAAATGTAAGAGCTAAAACTATAAAACGCTTAGAAGAAAACATAGGAAATATCTTCATAACATTGGATTTCTTGGATATGACAGCAAAAGCCCAAGCAACAAAAAATAAATAAATTGGGCTCCATCAAAATGAGAAACTTTTGCACATCAAAGTACTATCAACAGAGTTAAAAAAGGCAGCCCATGAAATGGGAGAAAATATTTATATTTTCTAATGAAATCTGTCAATTCTCATATCTTACAACTAAACAGACAGTCTAACTTACATATCAGGCTTTTGTAAGGTTTAGTGTGAAAGGACTATCTCAGAGAAAGATGACTGACAAAACTGTGTTTCCAGACAGCAATGCCAAGGCTTAGATCCTAGAAAGTAGAGACCTAGAGATCACCTGAACCCATGCATCTTCATCCAGACCACTGTTGGGGTGCTAGAATGGCTTGGTTACCGCTTCTCTACTTAGCTGCAAAGCCAACCTGTTCCAAAAATCCAAGATGGGTTCTGTTTCCCTTTATTTTTGTACAACTGGCTTTTTGTTAAAATACTCAGGAATTATTTCCCAAGCCACAATTGCTATCTCTTTCTGAGCAAGTAAGAACTCGATAAAAACTTGCAATTGCTATAGGAAGACTTTCTTGAACTACCAAACTATTCTTGAAGCCTTTAGTCACTTAGTGTGTGAACTGCGTCTGTCTCACACAGCCCCACATCAGAGAAAGAAAGAGAGTGAGAGTGAGAGTGGGAGAGGGGAAGGGAGAGGGAGAGGAGGAGGGGTAGGGGGGAAAGAGGGAGAGAGAGAAGGAGGGAGGGAGGGAGGGAGGCAGAGAGGGAGGGAGAGGGAGAGATTAGGTAAAACAGTATCATTTAACTAGGAAGGGTACAGTGCTGGGTCTGATACGCAATTAGAATAAGGTCGAACCCCTTCTTCTGCAGATATTCCTTGTCTTGTCTTCCCAAGACTGAGCGGGGCCCCTTCCTGTGCTTGTATGGTACCCAGTACAGACCCAGCCTTCCACACTGCGCTGACACTGCCTGTTCACCCAGCTAGGTCTTCTGCTAGAATGTGAGCATCCTCAGAGACTGTGTCTCAAACATCAGTGTTTCCCCACAGTTCGTGTTGTCCTCTAACATTGCTAGATAGTACAATGCTATTGGCTAAAAAAAAATAAGCAACAACACTGCTGTATTTCATTGACTCTCCGATTCCACCAATTAAAAGACACTTCAACTGCAAGGCCACTAAGAAGGGAAAACAAATTATAATCAGAAGGTACCAGCAATTATAAGATACATCCCATTTTAAGGT
>CAUYQG010196527.1:0-14721 GCA_963574415.1 Tarsius wallacei
GACGGCCGGACCAGACCCGGGGGGGTGCTGTCAGTGTGAGCAAGGTCAGCCCTCTTAAAACCGACCCCACTGCTCGTTCAGCGCAGAGGGCCGGATGGCTGAGAAGTGCAACGCACACAGGGCTGACGACCACTGGGGCAGAAGTCATGTGCAGGCAGACTGGGCAGGCAGCCGGGAAGTCGCAGCTACAGCAGCAAGATGGGGACCGCGGCCAGCGGCCACAGGTTCAGTTTGCGGGGGCTGGATGCAGGGGCTTCTGCGCCAGTCGACCTGGATGGACATCCCGGCTCTATCACTTCCCAGTTGGAGACCAGTGATGTTACCCGTCCATGCCCAGCCCTCTTGGCTTGTGTGCAGACAGCGAACTGTGAGTGTGAACATCTGACCTCCAGAGCTCAGTGGGCGACTCGTGGGCAGGGCTGACACACCACAGGCCACGCTTCTGCTTTGTCAAGTCTGCAGTCGAATTCCTTATGTCCTTATTTATCCATTTCTTTGACAGATATTTACTGAGTGTTTAATATGCGACTGGCACTGGGAATGCAATGAAGATGAAACACAAACAGGTCCTCTGTGCCTTTGTGGACCCGAAAAAGAAAATATTGGAGGGTCAGTGTTTGGTTAGTGGTGAGGGAGAGTCCGGTGGCCTGGGGTGGTTTCTAACAGGACTCTGAGGAATGAGTGAATGTAACAAATGCACCACTCGTGGGGGTGTTGATGACCCAGGAGGTGTATATATAGGGGGTGGGGGTGTGTGGGAAGTCTCTACCTTCTGCTCAGTCTTGCTTGTAAGCCAAAAAGAGCTCTCAAATATAGTCTATTAGAGAGAGGGAGGGAGGGACGGAGATGGGGGTGGGGAGAAGGAAGAGGGAAGAGATTCCTCTTTGATGATTCTAAATATTGCTTTGGTTACTCTGGTCCTATTGGTTTCCGTGGTCCTGCTTATCCTGTTGCATTACCTAGCCTCATGGCCACAGAACATGAAGTATATTTTAGCCTTGGCTGAATGATGTTTTTGGTAAGTTCGATCATCATTTACGTGAACTGTGTTCATGAAAGAAAGTCCAGAGCCTTAAGGTTAATAGGAGCTACTGATAATTCATCGTTAAAGGCACCGGCAGGGATCATCGCGCGCCAAGGACCGTTCGGAAAAGAGGTGTTCACGTGGCCCGGGAGGGGGCAAGGGAGGGTGAAGCCCCGGCCCGGGTAACTGTGTCTGTGGCCCTCCAGAGGGTCATGCTCGCTGTGTCGGTCTAGACGCTTGTCCATTCATTCCGTCTCCGGCACTTGCACGCCGCCTGTTAGTGGTGAGGCTCTCCACAGATGCGACGCCAGAGATGAGGGCGGCGTGGTCCTGGCAGTCTAGGGCTCAGCTGGCTCACAGTTCTGGGGCCAGGCAGCCGAGAGAATCGACAATGTGATGAGATAAGCAGGACCCACGGAGGCCCCGACACCACGGAAGCAAATCATTAATTTGTGAGTTTGCTCAACGAGTATTTGTGGGCTACGTCTTATGTGGAAGACACCATATAAAGTGCTGCAGATGCAGCCATGAATAGGATGGGTCATCCTCGCCTTCATGAATTCATCAGGCTCTGCCCGTTAGCTTTAGACAGAAGTTTTGAGTTGGTCTTGAGGAACGGGGTCATTACAGAGCAGGCGAGGTAGGAGGTTCAGAAGGAGTGGACACCGCTTCTGTTCCACGCACCTCCCGAGTCTTGCTGCCTTTGCGGAAAGGACCCTGGCACTTGGCTCTGGAGACCCCATCTCAGCACCCAGTGGCCCCTCCCTGGGCCCACCCACATGAGTTTTATGGTGGGCGATGGCTGTGCTTTTCTTTCTTTCTTGTTTTTTTTAGAGTCTGAATCTCACTCTGCCGCCCAGTGCAGTGGCCTGCTCACAGCCACCACAGCCTCAACCTGCTGGGCTCAGGCAATCCATCCACCTCAGCCTTCCAAGTAGCTGGAACCACAGGCCTACGCCACCACACCCAGCACATTTTTTTATTTATCATAGAGACGAGGACTCACCAAGTTGCCTGGGCTGGTCTCGAACCCCTGGACTCAGGCAATCCTCCCGCCTCGGCCTCCCAAAGTGCTGGGATGACAGGCTTGAGCCCCCGTGCCCGCCCGGCTGAGCTTTTCTTGAAGAAGTCTTTATGCCCAGGCTCCATTGTCCTCAGGCATCTTTTAGACAGTCGCTGGCTGATGCTCTAGGACACTGACTTCTTCCTTTGAATCGGGTCTTACGAGGCTTATCAAAAATATGTCCAGATCTGGCTTTAGAGATCTGAAGTCTCCAAGCTTAGCCACGTAAATGTTGATATTTAGCATGATTTTTTTTGCTTAAAAAAAATGGGCTACAGCCGAGTTAAGTTGTCACGGACATGAACGTTCTTTCGGTATGAGACCCATGGTGGACACATGGACAAATAGCAATAGAGTAGCCTCTGTGTTTGGAATATAACTGATTCCAAGGGCAATGAAGTCTAAAATTTCTTGTTCATATCAATGGTTTATTGGGGCTTTTTTCTTTTTATGGCATTTTGAGGCGCTGGAATCTCTTTGTGAGTCTCCTCCTTCTTACCTTGACTTAAATCACGTACAACATCAAAGTTCACTTGTTTTGCTCCCCATAGCTAGAGCATCAAGCCATCCCGATTCTCTGATCCCAATCTTCCAGCCTTTTGCCTTCCCTGTGAGTCAGGGGAAGGTGAGGTCAGGAAACGCTCACCAGGGGATTCTTCCCGGGAGTCCTCTCTGAGGTGTCCTTGCCTGCCCAACCCACATCTTCTCCTGGTGAGCGTCGAGCGAGGAGGCCACGTCGTGAGGATGAGCTGCGACTCCGGACCACAAGAGGCCACCGGTCACGCCCACTTAATCAGGAGCAGCCTGGTGTTCGTCATCAGTGTGTTTATTGGGTTCCTGTTCTTTCAAAACGAGGGGCTCCCGGTGGGGAAAGTGGCTTCGATTCTCACTGAAGAGGCATTTTCTACGAAGGCCCGATGGACGCTGGGCACAAACATTGTCCACTGAGGTGCACCTCTCAGTTAATAATACTCACCCCACCCAGCTTCTAGGCTGATACCCAGACCCACCCCACCCAGCTTCTAGACGAGACCCAGACTCTCCTACCCAGCTTCTAGACTGAGACCAAGTGGACTTGCCACTGGGGTTGTCCATCTGAACACCTTGATTAGCAATTGAGCATTAGATGTGGATGGGTCAGAGTGAGTTGTGTGCTTTAAAACTCAGATGGAGTCGTGTTTTTACTTCTCAGAAATCATATCTTCCTTAGGGGCTCGTGGGAGAAGAGCCAGGCCCTGAGCGGGAGGTCCCAGCATGGCCATCTGCGCCCCAGGCTCCATGCAAGTGCTGGTTTTTGTGGGAGCGCTGGGTCACCTGCAGTGGGACTGGGGTTTGGGAAGCTGGCAGAGGGTGGACCAGCCTGCATGACTGCTGGCTAGGAAGGAGGGCTTTTTAAAAAGACACAGATTGTGTCTGGGCCCCAAGAGGTGGTCGCTGGGAGCACAGAAGATTCCAAGGTTGCAAGTCAAGACAGCTGTAACAGGTGCGGAGCAAAAACTCTGTCAGTTTCTCATCAGGGTCTTCCTCACCAACGTGTTCCAGAACAAATAACCCCATCAGCCTCTCTTTCTGGAAGTTAGCACCTAAAAAGTTAGCATCTTTTAACCAAGGTGCTAAAAGTGATCATTTACAATCTTGTTGTATCTTCTAATTTGTCTACAGTGAATATATAGCACAATTATAGTAAGAAAAAATGATTACTTGAAATTTAAAAGATTTTAAGACGCTCCCATGCCTACTACCTGTCAAGCTAATTTTGCCGACCTGACATAATTTCTCAGCAGTTGGAATTAACAGAAGCATTTCTGCCTTCTGCTACTTCAAAGCTTTGTTGCCCATGAGAAACAGAAGCAGGGACCCTCCGTGACGCAACCCTGTCCTGGGCCCCCATGCAGGTGCCCTCACCTGTCTAGTGGTTTTGTGATGGGACTGTCTCCGTGAGGAGGTGTCAGGATACGGACTTCTTGGTTGTTTGCCTGTGAACATGAATCGTTTGTTAACAGTTCCATAAGTTATGTGGAATGAGAGTCTGCTCAGTGGAAAAGAAACTTGAATTGGTTCAGATTTTATGGGACTGACTTAGCCAAACCAAACACAGGCTTCCCCAAAGCATCCAAGCTTTAATGGAAACTTGCGCTCTTTAGAACATTGCCGCCTGGTTCTAGTCCACGCCTTCTGCAGGTATGTCTCAGGGCAGTCTGAAAGGAAAATGTTAGACGTGTCCACTTGTGATTTCAACTGTTGCTTGTGGCGTGCCAGCGGCACACGTCAAGGACCCTGGTGCGTGTGGAGGCTGGGCTGCTTAGGGGGGCTGCTCGGCGGCAGGGGACAGAGGAAGCCAGACCCACCGTGCAGCCACAGAGATGCACGGGCAGGTACAGAGCCAGCCGGCTGCATGTGGTGTGGCACGAGCCACCCGTGTCAGAGTGAGACTAAGAGAGCTGCACTGCCCGTAACCCTGGGCCTGCCCTCCTCACTCTCTTCATCAGAGAGGCCCTCTTGAACCCAGGAAAACAGAACCACCAAGATTGACTTTTGAAAATAACTGCTTGAAATTTTATTTTAAACAGGTCTGACTGGTGTCAAGGGAGAAAAAGGAAACCCAGGCGTTGGAAGTCAGGGTCCAAGAGGCCCCCCGGGACCAGCAGGTAAATTGCCAACGAGAAAAGGCATGCTGCACGTGTGTGTTCACTCTACATTGCAGGGGAGAGGGTGGCCACGTTGCACCCTCATGTCTAGCTGGCATGGCTGTCTTTCTCATTCATTTTCCTGGGAGTCTACTCTATGAGTGACCATCCTCCCACACGAGACCAAAAAGCGGCAGCGTATTCTGGGATCTCCTTGTTGGCATCAGTTAGGACAGGACAAGCTGTGGTCACGCGTGAGACCCAAATGCTGAGTGGATGGGCATGATGAGGCTTTGTTTCACACTGGCACAAAGCTTGACGTGGGTGGGGGGCTCTCCTCCCTCCTGGAAGCCACGGCCTCCACCATGAGTCCTGTGATCTCCAGGAAAAGGAGGAAGGAGGCCCGTCAGCTTCAACTGCCTAAACCGAGCGTGTGTCACTTCCCTGCACGTTCTGCTTCTGGAACTAGCCGCACAGCCCACCCGGCCTGCAGGGGAGATGCACAGTCTAAGGGCACGAGGGCGCCTGGTCGGCACTCGTCGTTCCTGCTGTGGCATCTTACTGAATGAGATTTGTAGACGTTTTGGGTTCTGTGCACCCTGTGCTTTCAGAATGGTCTCCAGAATCCCAGACATGTTAATAGCATCCTATTGTAGGCTGGGCTCAGTGGCTCAGCCTGTCATCCCAGCACTTTGGGGGGCCAAGGCGAGTGGATTGCCTGAGCCCCCCACGGGTTAGAGACCAGCCCGGTTAACTTGGCAAGACCTCGTCTCTACAATAAATCAAAAATTAACTGGGCATAGTAGTACGTGCCTGTAGCTCCGGCTACTTGGAAGGCTGAGGCGGGAGGATCGCTGGAGCCAGCAAGTCGATGCTGGGTTGGCTGTGAGTGTGCCACTGCCCTCCAACCTGGGCGACAAAGGGAGACTCTGACTCAAAAAGAAAAAAAAGAATCCTATTGTATATTTTTAACCTCAGTCTAAGCCATGTCGAGTCAAATGTCTCACAGACTTTTCTTCTCGACCTAACAATGGACATACTTTTTGAAAGCGAGGTTAATGCAGCAGATTCATTTTGAGTGTAAATATTTCCACGGCTGGAGGCATGTGAGGGCTTGCTCCTGTCACATGGGGCACACGATGGGTGGCCGGCGAGGACTGCTTGGTTGGAGCTGTGAGTATCTGAGTACCCCCACACCTCCACAGCGCTCAAGCATGAGGCAATGCTTGTTCCTACTTTTCATCTCAGTCCTGGCTGGCAAGTTTCATTTCTGCCTGAAAAATGCCTTTTAAACCTTGTTGGAATCCATGCCTAAAACAAGCAGACAAGCCAGAAAACCCGGGCTGATAGACTTCTTACATGCATAATATTTTTTTTTTTACTCAGTCTAACTTTAGTGTGAACTGGATTTAAAATATTTGGGGTTAGCACACTGGGCTGAATTTCAGACTTGCCATCTGTCTCCTCCAGGACAATACCCTGCAGACTCAGATGATCTGTTTTAATTCCCTGGGGCCGTAAGCCAGTACCGATTGGGATGATGAGGTTGTGTATGAGTGTGTGCACGTGTGTGTGCATGTGTGTGCATGCAACTCATAAGGAGCTGCACTGGGAAACAACCCCACAAAAAACAAGGTTGCGAGCAGAGCGCTCCTCTTCGCTTACTGTCTGAGAGGTAAGAGAAGAGTGCGTTTTGCTTCCTGGTTTCCTGAGCTGCTTAGAGGCACAGGCTTCCGGGAGCAGGGAACTTCGGGGTGGTCCTCTGCCTAGGAGTTCGTTTGGGAAGAGTCCAGTGAGCAGAGAGGGCAGACTGTCCTGACTGTCAAGACGGAGAGGCGGCTTCTGGTCGGAGTCTGCTTGCTTCCTGGCGGCCGCACCTCGCTGTGGCAAAAGACCGACTCTTTCCTCCTTCGGGTGCTTCTTAGGACCTTCCGGGGAGAGCCGGCCTGGCAGCCCGGGACCCCCTGGCTCTCCTGGACCCAGGGGTCCTCCGGGTCATCTGGGGGTACCCGGACCCCAAGGTCCTTCCGGCCAGCCTGGGTACTGCGACCCTTCATCCTGTTCGGCCTACGGCGTGGGAGGTAAGTGCCAGCTCGTGCGGGTGTTGAGCGACGTTCTGCTTGGATTGCCCCCAACGGGCGGATGCTGGGAAGGGTAGACCCGTCATGGGCAGGAAGGGGGAGAGCCCGTGAAGGGCACGCCAGTGCTGGAACTCCTGGCTCTCCTAAGTTACCCAGAGCCGTCTTCCTAAATTGCACGTGGCCCCAGAGGGCACTTGCTTAAAAGGCTTCCGAGACTGGACGAGATCACACATGCTCAGGGCGCTATGGCCATTGGTAACCTCTTCAAAAACCTTAAGAGGAATTCAGAGTAACAGCATGTCTGCATCTTCCTTGCATTCGGATGGTGGTCCGCACGGATTGGCCTCTGACTCCGTGCTAGGCCATGCTGGGCCTGTGGCTGGGGACTGTCTCGGGTGCCCAGCTCCGTGTGACTGCTGCGGCGTGGCCATGACCGCCTGTGCAATGTGCTCTTGTTCTGGGGAAACCTCGAACTTGGAACTTGCCCGTAGTCAGGAGGACGGCCTCGATTCTCGGGTGACGCCCTGCCTGTCGCGTGCATTTTAGGTGACCAGGGGTGGCTTTAAGAGGAAACAAAAGTCGCCGTGCTCTTCGCCATCACTAACCGCTGGCCTGAGGTGATGCTTCTCCCACAGCTGCGTGCCCGCATGCTGG
The DNA here is from genome assembly GCA_963574415.1 of Tarsius wallacei. Taxonomy (NCBI): domain Eukaryota; kingdom Metazoa; phylum Chordata; class Mammalia; order Primates; family Tarsiidae; genus Tarsius; species Tarsius wallacei. The sequence continues at coordinate 7,450 of CAUYQG010196527.1, forward strand.
GCCTCGGCCCCTCTTCTGACGTAGCGTGAGAGGCTCAGAGACTGGGCAGTGAACTTTTTGGTCACTGAGTTGAAATGCTCCGCTACGGAGAAATGTGACCTAGTTACAGAGGACGTGGCCCGAGTTTTGCTGATGTGTTTTTCTCTGTTCATCTTTCCCTCCCTTCCTCTCAAACCCCCACCCCGTTAAGATCTGATCCCCTACAACGATTACCAGCACTGAAGTGGACACCCTCCACTCTGGTGACGCTGGTCCAGGCGTCTGGCTGTGGATACAGACCTGTCCTGCCAACCACCTGCCATGCCCTGCCCCTAGCAAGGGACCCTGCCTCCCCACCCCTCCCGCTCCCAGGCTCCCCTCATTCCATACTCCTGCCCACCCTATTCCACACACGTGGAGTGAACCCCATGCCAGCTGCAACAGACAGCGACTGCCTCTGTCAGCCTGGGTAGGGGTACAGGATTGTGTGCCCGGGCTTAACCCATGCTCCCCGCGTGCAGGCCTTGGAATAAAGCGATCTAACACTGCCTCAGCCTACTGTCTCCACAAGATGACGATGTCTTTCTCCTCGAGCCTGCCTCTCCTTTCTTGGCTGGTCACCTCCCCTCCCTGTCCCGCCGGGCGCCGAATTCTAACATGGGATTGGGTTTTACGGTTTACATTTCTTTTATAATTCCACCGCGTTTTCGGGGTTTCTTTTGTAAATAAAACATACACGCCTTAAGCCGCTGCCTGTGATCCTAATGGCCTGACCACTCCTGTAGTGCGTCTGTCCCTCCCTCTTTTACTAACTGTTTCGAACCTCCTGGTGAGGAGCAGGGGTGTGTCCGCCCAGCAGGGCATCTCACCCCAGCCTCTCCGGACCCAGGCAGGGGGGAGCCCCACCCAGCGTTCTTGGGTCCCGTCGAGTCCCACCCCCCTCTTCCTCCTTAGCCCCCCACCCGGATCAGCCAGAGTTCACCCCTGTCCAGGACGAGCTGGAAGCTATGGAGCTGTGGGGCCCTGGCATCTGACAGCCTCGGGAGGAAGTGGAGACCCATCGCCAGAGCCTCACTGACCCTAATTCGAGAAAATGATGCTATGTGGTTTGTATGCTCCTTGGAGGGGGCTCGTCTCAGCAGCCCGAGTCTCCCTCCTCCTTGGATAACGTGGATATTATTGTTATATCGACAAAAAAATTTGTTTTTTCAATCCCCTTAATCTGTGACACCGAAGAAATAGCTTCCCTTTGCTGTTTTAACGGCATGCCAGGTCATTTGTTTTTCCGGAGACGAGTGCTTAAAGAGGAACCGGGAAAGTAAATTGAGCACTCTCCAGTCCTCCAATGAAAAAAAATAAACAGATATGATTGTGTTTGCGGGAAATGGGGCCCCAGCAAAAAAGAATTCACAGCGGTTCATAGATTATACCATTGACTCCTGCCCCATCGGAGTGCTCTTGCTCAGAGAAAAAAGGGACATTTTTGGAGAAACTACCTCTTGCTTAATCGATCTGTCCAACTCTGAGATCACTTGGTAACTGGCTTCACGGGTACCCCAAAACAAGTGCTGGGCATAACCCTTCTGAATCTGGCCATTTTAAAAGTAGACTCAGTCGTTTGGTGGTTTTCAGCTCATGTGAGACGCAGACTTTTCACCAGCCCTGATGCTGGGAGAGCCCCTTCTGACGAGCAGTTTATCCAGCAACGCGGTCCAGGCTTGCTGCTCCTCCTCTCCAGGGATTACTGTGCACGTGTGGATACGTTTTTGCAAACCTATTTCCATTTTCTTTTGTAATCAAATAAAATTTTAAGATGACACGCGTGGACTCTTTGATTGCACTTCCAAGCATCCCCTCAAACTTTTGTGTTCTTAGCCGAGTACTCCGTGGAAAAGCAACAGTTGTCTTCTTTTAGGTGGGCCGTCAGACTTTCATTCATTCACACATTCATTCATTCTGAGTGGAGTAGGAAGCTTAACAGAAGAAGCAGTTGATTGGGATTGAGAGACAAGCAGAGCTGTATTACTCACTGATGACTCATCAGGCGTAGTGGCAGTGCCAATGTCGGGCTGCGACTCATAGATGTTTGCCATTCATTGTCCAGGGAGCCCGTCTATCTTCTGGTATCGAGAAAAGCCTGGGAAACCCTAGAAGGCAGGTAGGCAATGAAGTTGAATCGAATAGACACCAATCCTTAAACCATGCTTCATCTTTTGCTTTCTCAAATAGAGAAAGATTTGAGTTCTAGTATTTGCTAGTTGAAAATAGAAATGAGAGAACCGGGAATTTAAGGTGTGCCTTTTCCCTCTGTAACATATCCCTAGTAACAGCTAATTTTAAAAAGTAGGGATGGGCTATTTACAACCAAGAACTGGGTTCTTTCCGTGTCAGGAAGAGGCTAATAGAAGGACAGAGTCTATCTGGTCACCAGGTTCTCTGAGCTTCTGCCCGCCTAAGGATCTCCTGGCCTTCTTTGGTTCCGAACACCACCTAGACGGAAGATGACTTCTTCGTCCAAAGGACTCAGTCAGCAGGGTCTGCTTGTGTGCCTTTGGGGTCCAAGTAGATGGTCCTTTGGTGTCCTTGCAGGGAATGAAAGGAGACAGTGAGCAGGTAACTAGTGGCCATTCCCTTTCACTCGCGGCACATGATTCTACCAGAGAAGGCAGGACTATGGGGAGGAATGCTTGCACAAGGGTGACCAGGACAACTGCCCAGGACACCTGAGCGAGCTTCTCCAGCTGAAATGGCTGGGCTTGTGATTAGCCGCTGCTCTTGCCTCTGCTTTCCCAGTCTGTGACATTTAATGAGCGAGTGTAGAGAAGAATATTCTATGCATTTCGGCGTGTGGCCCTTGAAAACAAAGTCTAACCCTGTGTCACTTAGAAGACTCTCCAAGCTTTTTATAAATGGTGACATGGACACTGTCGGGCATTCTAACCCATTTACATTGTTCTTGAGATGTGCAAATACACTGGGCTTTGATTTACTTGGTGATCTAAATGCTTTCATTTAAGCTAAGGAAAGTTTCACTAGTTGGGAATGTGTCATTGCTTGGACCCAGCATATCAGATTTTTATTGATTGAAGTGATCCAAATAAAAGTTGCAACTCAGCTTCTGGACTTTTATGTCTACAACACATTGACTGTAATAAAAGATGATTTTGAAGCACATACTTATTGACTTATTTTGGCAGGAATATACTTGCGTCTTAATTCATAGTTCATATTGTTTTCTGAAAGGTATAAAGCATCATTTTATTTAAAAAAAGCATTACTCTTCAGCATTTTCATCACTTTTGCTACACACACTCAGTTTATTTTGGGAATGTCAGCTGGGGTTAGTATTGTGCATTCAGAAGGACCCAACTGAATCCCGGGACTTCCCTCCCCGTCTCTTTTCTGCCTTTCGGCCCCATATGCCCTTCCATATCTGATAGCCCTGTGTGCCAGGCACCATGGGTTCCGGGCATAAAGCCACGAGCCGCAGAGAGGTGGGCTCTTTGGCGTCCTCCTGGACTGCTCTCTGGTGCTGGAGGAAGACCAGAGACACTTGGTGAGCAAACTTAATGTGCGGAACAATGTGGAAGACAAGAGTCAGGTGCTGAGTGGGAGCGAGGAGACATGTCCGAGGGCACCTGCCCCCAGGGACTGACGTGAGGAGGGAGGGCGAGTGAGGTCCCCCTCCTCCCCAGGGACTGCCGTTGGGTGGAGTCGTGAAGCCGGGGAAGACAAGGGCGGAGAGGCCACACCCGGGGCTTGAGGTCAAGGCCCCGTGCCAGTGTGGCAGGCGCCGCTTGCAGGGAACTCCGGGCAGGCAGCTGGCAGGAGGGTGGGTGGAAGCACGGCCAGGCTGGAGGCCGGAGCAAGTAGGACCGTGGGCGCCAAGCCAGCGATGTGGGTTTTGTCTTAAACGCTGTCAGAAGCAGCGGAGAGGCTGTCCCTCGGTGCGTGTTTCGAGTTGGCCAGGGGAAAGTCGTGCTTCGCTGGGCCCCGTGGCCAGCCTTCTGCTCTGACACGTCGCTGAGCTCTTACTCCTGGCCAGGAGGCCCAAGCGTGGCAAAGCTGCCTCGGCTGGGCTGGGCTAGGCTGGCTGCGGGAAGGTCCAGTGCTGAGCACGGCACACAACCGCTCTTGCTCACCCGCGCGAGGGCAGCGGCAGGCTTCTCTTGGCTGGGCTCCACGCGGCCTCTTCTTGCATGCTTCCACACCTGCATGCACGTCCGTGGTGCCATGGCAAGGGAGGAGAGCCCGGGGAGAGCCATCGCCCCATGCACCCGTCAGAAGGTACATGCCTCCCTTGCACTCAGCTTCTCTGGCCTAAGTCAGTCCCGTGCCCACCTTCGTGGGGGTAGGCACGCAGCCTCCCCTGTGCTAGGAGGCAGGAGTCCCAGAGCGAAGCTTGCAGGCTCCTGACAACAACCTGGGCGTTAGCTCACTGCCATCCTGGTTTTCCCAGCGAGGAGGCAGAAGCACACGAAAGTCCCGTGACTCGCCCCAGGGCACACAGCAAGGAGTTGAGGCTGGCCCTTCTGGCTCGAGAGGCTCTCCGAAGCCCAGGCTCCTCGGCTTTGCCTACTGATGATTCTTTCATCTCAGTGGCAAAGAGAGAGAGAGGCGAGGCTTGTGAGCGCGCAGACTCTTGGACTGTCTCTAAGTTGCCTGAGTTGAGAACTAGATGTCTGCACGCTTTTTTCAGCCAAGCACCTCGGGCCATCCGCGCGTCGCCCTTTTGAGGTCATTCTGGTTGCGGTGGAGAGCGGGCTGGAGGGGGTGACGGCAGACGAGGAAGCATTCGTCGTGCGTTGGGTCAGTCCGTGGTCGACGACGGGGCGGACGCCGCTGGCTCTCCTCAACCGGCTGGATGTTGAGATAAGGAGAGGCGAGTTCCAGCCATCCTCGGCTTCGGGCATAAGTGGCCGGTGCGTGGAGATCCATGCGTTCCTCCGGGAGTTCGACTTGGGGCAGAGCGGTTGAGGAGTCCAGCTCAGAGGTCAACGGCGAGGTGTCAGGGACACCGGAGCCTGGGAGGAGCCGCGCTGGGGCCGGGTGGGTGAGGAGCCATCGCTGCCTGGGTGGTCTTCAAGGCACGGACTGGGGAGGGGGGCGGGAACGCATGGGGTCATTTGGGGCAGCTTCTCCCTTTCTGCGGTCCCTCTGCCATTGCTGTTTCCGCAAACCCTCCCACCTGGTCATTCGTATTTTACCTTTGAGCAGACAGGCCTAAGTAAATCCCAGCCCGGCAGTTTCCAAACGACAGCCATGATGAGCGGGCTGCAGGCTCCTTAGTGCATGCTCTCCGTTCCCGTGCCTTTGCTTTGCTGCTCCCTCTGCGTGAGAAGCCCGTCTCCCCTTCCTGGCGCCTCCGCTTCCTGCGTAAAGCCCTTCCTGAGCCCCGCGGTGGCCACTGTGACACCAGTGTCCGCTTTTCTGGTTGAGCCTTCGCTTCGGTGCCCCCCGCCATGTGCATCCTTCAAGAGGTCCCGGACTGCTCCGAGTTGCCCTGGCACTTGCCAGCTGCGGGGTAAACGTTTGTCAAACGTGACTGGGAAGCGTCGCACCCCGGCACAACTTCACCTGTGGTCTGGGCCACGTCACGTACTCTGCCTGCAGCAGGGAGGCTTTTCTCTGGGTGTCAGGCAGAACATCTGGGGAGAGGAATAGCGCCTAGAAGTGAAGGACCCCCTTCTTGCCAATTCAGACCTATTGAATGTGAGGGAAGTAGCTTGTCTTCTGAGGAGTTTGTGCATTCCTACGTTCCTGTTTTCTCCCATCTCTCCATGCGTGCATGATGGCATCAGCCAAGTGTTCCATCAGCATCTGCCACACGCCCGGCCACGTGTGAGGTGTTGGAGAAAAAGAGATGGGTAGAGTGTCCTAGGCACTCCCTAACTTCCTGCTCTGAGCTGAAGCAGGGAGGAAGGTTTGGACCCGATTATGGAAGAGCTCCTGTACCAGACGGACACGTTCAGTTTCCATCCGAGGCGACAGGAAGTCGGCAGATGGTTCTGAGCAGATGAGTGACCTGACTGGAGTTACTATTTTGGGGTGCAACTTTGATGGATGCACAAGACAGACGGGGCTGGGGGAAAGACTATGGAAGGAGTAAGACGTTTAACGAAACCCCCAACACCCGAGCTTCTGTTCCGGGCCCTGCCCATTAAGTTGATTTTCACAGTGTAAGGTGGGTCAGTGACACGTCCAAGGCTGCATCCACAGCCCGAAGAGGGAAGCGGGATTCTCCCGGGCGGTCTGTTCCCCACGTTCACACACCCTCCCCTGCCTGTGCCGCCTGGAGCCGCAGCTTCGACGATGAGGGCTGGACAGGGCACTGTAGCGGGGACAGGAGGCGCCCCAGCTTTGAGGGCAGTCGAGAAGCACTGAGGGCAGGCTTCAGTGACCGGCGGACCCGGGGTCGTGACACGAGGAAGGTAAGCGTGGGCCAAGACTTCAAGTTGGAGAGATTGGGTGAACGGTGATGTCACGAAGGGAGGGTTTAGAACGGCATGTTGGCTTCGAGGTTTTCCTGCTTGTTCCCGGTACATTATTAGCAGCAGATGGGAACTTGGAAGGATAAAACAGGAAGGAATAAATCTGCGTGACGAGTGCAGCTGTGACAGCCGGGCAGGGCTTGATCCCTTTGGGCCTGTCCCCAGATGGGGAGTTGTTCAGATGCAGAGCAGAGGTTTCCAAGGTACGAACGAAAATACTTGGTTTAAACAAATCACAGCTTTTCGTTCTAATTTGATGTGGCATTGGAAACACTGACAGGAAGGGGTCATTTGTGCAGGCTCAGAGTTTAGAGAACTCCTTTGCCACAAGGTCCTGGTTATTCTTTGCTCTTTATAATAACTCCATTATCAACAAAAAACAAGTACCTTTCACTTAAATGTTAATGTTTAGTATTTCTATATTTGAAAAATATTTTGCAGCAAGTGTGTGCTCTTAGTTGCTTATGATTGTACTCGAAAATCACAAGCAATTTTAGAAGGAAATTCTACTTTATAAAATAAAGATTACTTTTAAAGTATCATCAGTGATCTGGAAGGAATGAAGAAAAATGAGACACTAACATGTAGAAAGATGTGGGCAGTGATAATTTTAAGAGCAGAATATACCTGAGCCCGCGGGTTCGAGACCCACCTGGGCAAACGAGACCTCATCTCTACAATAAATCAAAAAATTAGCCGGGCGTGGTAGCGCGCGCCTGTAATTCCAGCTACTTGGAAGGCTGAGGCGGAAGGATCGCCGGAGCCCAGCGGGTCGAGGCTGCGGTGGCCGGGAGCGGCCACT
>CAUYQG010196528.1:96-10626 GCA_963574415.1 Tarsius wallacei
GCTCACACCTGTAATCCCAGCACTTTGGGAGGTCGAGGTAGGAGGATCGCTTGAGCCCAGGAGTTCAAGGCCAGCCTGGGTAACATAGCAAGACCTTATCTCTAGAAAAACAAAAAACTAGCTGGGTGTTGTGGCACGTGCCTATCATCCTGGGAGGCTGAGATGGGAGGATCGCCTGAACCCAGGAGGTCTAGGGTGTGGTGAGCCGTGAGCATGCCACGGCACTCCAGCCTGGGCGAAGAGTGAGACTCCTGACTCAAAAAAGCCAAAACGAAACAAGTCATTTCTTTGTGCAGGCGGTGGAGGTAGACCCAGCAAGAGGCAGGGGCTTGCCCAAGGCCACGCAGCTAGCCCAGGACACCACACTGGCTCCTGCAGTCCTGCCTAAAGACAGTGGGCACCCTCTGCCAAGGTGCTTGTTTTGGGTACTCTGTCAGTGACCTCTGTCTCTTTGGAGGGGGACCCTCCCCATAAACGCCAGGGGTTTTCGTTTCTTTCTTTCTTTTTTTTTTTTGAGTTGGAGCCTCACTCTGTCGCCCAGGCTGGAGTGCAGTGGCACGCACATGGCCACCCCAGGGTCGACCTGCTGAGCTCAGACGATCCTTCTGTCTTAGCCTTCCAAGAGGCCGGAACTACAGGCGCACACTACCAAGCCCGGCTAATTTTTGATTTATTGTAGAGATGAGGTCTCGCCAAGTTGCCTGGGCTGGTTTCGAACCCACGGGCTCAGGCAATGCACTCACCTTGGCCTCCCAAAGTGCTGGGATGACAGACTGAGCCACTGAGCCCAGCCAAGGGCCTGCACTTTCTACCAAGTCATACCACGTTCAATGCCAAGTCTAAAACCAGACCTAACATGAGCACTAAAGTGTAAGTCTTATAGCCAGGCACAGGGGCTCACACCTGCAATCCCAGCCAAGGCGGGAGAATTGCTTGAGTCCGGGAGTTCGAGATCAGCTTAGGCAACATAGTGAAACCCTGCCTCTACCAAAAAATACTTTAAAATTAGCTGGGCATAACAGGGCATGCCGGTAGTGCCAGCTACTCGGGAGCCTGAGGCAGGAGGAAGTCCAGGCTGCGGTGAGCCGTGTGTACCACTGCACTCCAACCTGGGAGACAGAATGAGACCCTGAATCAAAATAATAATAATAAATCTTAAGTAGTATAATGTGGTGATTTCTGATGCACAGACTTGCTGGGAATGAGGGAGCAGATTATCTCAAATTGATTTTTTGCTGATAAGAATGACAATCTGAAAACATATTCAAAACAGATTTGGAGCAGGTACAGTGGCTCACGCCTATAATCTTGGGAGGCTCGGTGAAAGGATTGTGTAAACCCAAAGGTTCGAAACAAACCTGGGCAACTTGGTGAGACCATTGTCTCTACAATAAATCAAAAAGTAAGCTGAGTGTGGTAGCACGTGCCTGTAGTTCCAGTTACTTGGAAGGCTGAGGCAAAAGGATCACCGGAGCCCGGCAGGCTGAAGCTGCAGTGGCTGGGAACGTGCCACTGCACTCTGCTCTGGGCGACAGAGTGAGACTCCAACTCAAAAACAAACAAACAAACAAAAACCAACAGATTTGTTTGAATGTACTGAAGACAGAAAGGAATCATGCTTGTGAGAGAATAGAACTCAGGAAACAGCAGCGTTTGAGTGCATGTCTTACACCTGTAATCCCAGCACTCTGGGAGATGGAGGCGAGGGGATTGTCAGAACCCAAGGGTTTAAGACCCCTGGGCAACTTGGCAAGACCTCGTCTCTACAATAAACAAAAAAATTAGATGGATGTGGTGGTGTACACCCGTCTAATTTTTTTGTTTATTGTAGAGACGAGGTCTCACCAAGTGGAAAGCTGAGGCAGAAGGATTGCCTGAGCCCAGCTGGTGGAGACTGTGGTGGCCATGAGCGTGCCCCTGAACTCCTGCCTGGGCAACAGAGTAAGACTTTGACTTATAAAATAAATAAACAAACAAACATTAGCCGGGCGTGGTAGCCCGCGCCTGTAGTTCTAGCTACTTGGAAGGCTGAGGCAGAAGGATCGCCGGAGCCCAGCAGGCCGAGGCTGGGTGACAGAGTGAGACTCCAACTCAAAACAAACAAACAAACAAATAAATAAACATTTATTGGAAAGGAGTGAAGCATATTAGACTCCCTATCTTTTTTTGAGACAGTGTTTCACTCTGTCAGCCAGGCTGGAGTACAGCGACACAGTCACAGCTCACTGCAGCTTCCACCTCCTGGGCTCAGATAACTCTCCCACCTCAGCCTCCTGAGTAGCTGGGACTACAGGTGCACATCACCTAGCCTGGCTAATTTTTTAAATTTTTGTAGAGATGAGGTCTTGCTATGTTCCCCAGGCTGGTCTTGAACTCATGGGTTCAACTGATCCTCCCACCTTGGTCTCCCAAAGTGCTGAGATTACAGGCATGAGCCACCGTGCCTGGCCTAGACTCTAATTTTTTTTTTTTTGAGTTGGAATCTCACTCTGTCCCCAGATAGGAGTGCAGTGGCCACTCCCGGCCACCGCAGCCTCAACTTGCTGGGCTCCAGCGATCCTTCCGCCTCAGCCTTCCAAATAGCTGGAATTACAGGCGCGTGCTACCACACCAGGCTAATTTTTTTACTTATTGTAGAGATGAGGTCTCGCCAAGTTGCCCGGGCGGGTCTCGAACCCGCGGGCTCAGGCAATCCACTCACCTCAGCCTCCCAAAGCTTGAGATAACAGACTGAGCCACCGAGCCCAGCTTTTTTTTTTTTTGAGTTGGCATCTCACTCTGTCCCTCAGACTGGAGTGCAGTAGCATGCACACAGCCACTGCAGCCTCTATCTGCTGGGTTCAGGTAACCTTCCACCTCAGCCTTTCAAGTAGCTGGAACCACAGGCATGCGCTACCACACCCGGCTAATTTTTAATTTTTGTTATTTATTTATTTATTTTTTTGAGTTAGAGTCTCACTCTGTTGCCCAGACTGGAGTGCAGTGGCCGCTCCCGGCCATAGCAGCCTCGACCTGCTGGGCTCCGGCGATCCTTCCGCCTCAGCCTTCCGAGTAGCCGGAATTACAGGCGCGTGCTACCACGCCCGACTGATTTTTTGATTTATTGTAGAGATGAGGTCTCACCAAGTTGCCCAGGCGGGTCACGAACCCGCGGGCTCAGACAATCCACTCACCTCGGCCTCCCAAAGTGCGGGATTACAGGCTGAGCCACCAAGCCCGGCTCTAACTTTTTATTTATTGTAGAGATAAGGTCTTGCCAAGTTGCCCAGGCTGGTCTTGAACCCATTGGCTCAAGCAATCCTCTCATCATGGCCTCCCAAAGTGCTGGGGTTACAGGCTGAGCCACTGAGCCCAGCTTAGACTCTATTTTAAAAGGGCCAGTAAATTTAAAGACAAATCAATAGAAATTATCTGCACTGAAGCACAAAAGGACATTGCTCCTCCCTAATCTGTAACCAGGTAAACAGTCTGACATACATGCGATTGGAATCCCAGAGGAGAAAAGAGGGAGAATTGATGAAAAAATTGATGAAATATTGGCTGAGGCCAGGTATGGTCACTCATGCCTGCAATCCCAGCTCTTTGGGAGGCAGAAGTGAGAGGATTGCCAGAGCTTAGGTGTTCGAGCCCAGCCTGGGCAACTTGGCGAGACTGCGTCTCTACAATAAAACAAAAAATTAGCCAGGTGTAGTGGCTTCTGGCTACTCGGAAGGCTGAGATGGAAGAATTGCCTGAGCCCAGCAGGTTGACACTGGAGAGGCCATGAGGGTGCCACTGCGCTCCAGCCTGGGTGACAGACTGAGACTCCTACTCAAAAAAGAAAAAAAAGGAAATATCAAGTGGAAGTATTCCAAGTTTGATTGAAAAACAAGATCCACCCACAGATCCAGGAAGTTCAGTGAACTCCAACCAGGGCAAATACAAACAAAACCATATTTCATCAGTCAGCCTGATGAACACCAAAGATACCAAATTTGGGCTGGGCTTGGTGGCTCAGCCTGTAATCCCATGCTTTGGGAGGCTGAGGTAAGTGGATTGCCTGAGCCCACAGGTTCAAGACCTGCCTGGGCAACTTGACGAGACCTCATCTCTACAATAAATCAAAAAATTAGTCGAGCGTGGTAGCGCACGCCAGTAGTTCCAGCTACTTGGAAGGCTGAGGAAGAAGGATCTCTGGAGCCCAGCAGGTTGAGGCTGCGGTGGTCAGGAGCGGCCATTGCACTCCAGTCTGAGCAACAGAGTGAGACTCCAACTAAAATAAAATAAAATAAAAAATTTGGAAGGCCCCCTACCACGTGTTGGGACTGGGGTCCAGTGTGAAGAGCCCCTTGTCCCGGGACACAGGGCATGACCAGAAAGGCAGGCATCCCCTTGCCCATCAAGCACCGCACATTCGTGGGGAACCTGGTGTAAACTATTCATAGACAACCTGCTTCTGGGTTGGGGTTTCGTACATAGCAGAGCAGCTCCCTCGCTGCAATCTATTGAAAATCAACCCTTAGCTGGGCTTGGTGGCTCAGCCTGTAATCCTGCGCCTTGGGAGGCTGAGGTGAGTGGATTGCCTGAGCCCATGGGTTCGAGATCCGCCTGGGCAAGCAAGACCTCATCTCTACAATAAATCAAAAAATTAGCGCGCCTGTATTTCCAGCTACTTGGAAGGCTGAGGCGGAAGGATCGCTGGAGCCCAGCAGGTTGAGGCCGCGGGGACCGGGAGTGGCCATTGCACTCCAGTCTGGGCGACAGAGTGAGACTCCAACTCAAAAAAAAAAAAAAAAGATTATGTTCTTTCTAGTACTCTGTGTGGCCTGTTTTACTAAACTCACACACACACAAAAAAAATTTTTAATTAGCTGGGTGCAGTGGTACGCACCTGTATGTAGTCTCAGTTACTCAGGAGACTGAGATAGGATTGCTTGAGCCCAGGAGTTAGAGACTGTAATCAGCTATTATCATCCTGTTTCTAAAAAATAAACAACAATGACAATATCAACAAACCCTTTCATATCTATCATCGAACAGCCCATTGTGTCCTTTCTGTTCTGCCTGTTGGTCAAGATCCCCCATCTAGTCTTTTCCCTTCCTTCTTTTCAACTTCACTTTCTCTCAATCCTGGTTTCGTCATACTTTGGATAGATCAGAAAAATGTTTTTCTTCCCTACCAGCTATGTTTGCTTCTACCTCTTTGCCTTTAATTTCTCTGTGATCTCGACTTGGGATACCCTTCCTCTTGGTTCAAGAGAATTTGTGGAGCATATAGCCCTGCCATATTCTGGGGGTGCATAGATAAGAAAACAGAGCTCACAATTTCAGTCTGATGTGTTCAGGCATGGGCTTTTTTATTTCTCTAGTTGAGGGCAGGTTTGCTTCTTGGATTGTGAATTCATTTTTGTCATCAATTCTGGAAAATTCTCAGCCATTATTTCTTCCAAGATTGCCTCTTCTCTATTCTCTTTAATTTCCACTTTTGAGGCTTTCAGTAGGTATTTGATGTATCTTAACGTCTCTTTTGTATATCCATCTCTTTGTCTCTCTGTGCGACGTAGTTTGATATATTTGGGGGCATGGAGCTCTGATATATCTTCCAGTTCAATTGTTTACAGCCATATCTAATCCACTGAGTTTTGATTTTCATTTTGGAAATTACAGTTATTTATTTTTCTTTAAAAGTTTACTTTTTCATTTCTGATACTGTCTTGTTGTTTGCTTTTATTTGTGATTGTGTATTATAGTTCTTTAAAATTTTCATAAAGGGGTAGTATTTAGTCAATTTTGACAATTCTTGTGTTTGAAATTGTGCAGATCTGAGTCTTTTCTTTATTGTTGTGGCATATTGTATTTCTCAAAGATGGCCACAACAAGATTTGCTCGTCTTACAATGTAATTTGGCCCTATCCATTGAGAGATAGGGTCTCTGTTCCTTCCCTTTGAATCTGGGTGGATTATGACAGTAGTGGAAGTGACACTGTGTGACTTCCAAGGATAGGCCATGAAAGACAATATAACTTCTTCCTGGTTCCCTTAGGGTGTTCATGCTGTAAAAGAAGCCCACACATGCTATGGAGAGGAACTAAGGCACCCAGCCTTGACTGAGCTCCCAGTCAACAGTCAGCCAGCACAAGTTGTCAGACCTGAGATTGCCATCTTGAAAGTGTACCCTCCAGCCTCAAGGTGAGCCTCCCCTGTTCATACGCATGAAATTGAAACAAACTCTCCTTACTCAGCCCTCCCCAAATGGCCATTTTGTGCACAAGACAAATTGTTGTTATCGTTTTAAGTCACCGAGTTGAGGAGTATTTTACTTTGCAGCAGTAGAGAACCAGCACAGCTGCTTCTGCTGACTCTTATTCATGGTGGCTTACTTTCTTGTGTGCTACTTGATTTTTTGAGTGTGAGTTAATTGCTTGATTTTAATCACTGAGAGTCCTGCAAACTTAAGTTGGGGAAGCCTTCTTCCAGAGAGGATTTACTTCTGGTTTTCGTGGTACCTAAGGGGCACCCCTGACCGGGTCTATGTCAGATCCTCTTAGGGTCCTGCCTTAACTTGGGAGTACCAGATACAGATCCCCTACCTCCCCAAAAGCCCAAGACTCAGCATCTCTATAGCAACGCCGCCATTAGCAGCCACCCTCAGGGCAATACTGCGCTTCTAGCTGTCTCCAGCTCTACCCTTTGTCAACTCATGATTTTTTTTTTGAGGGAGTGATTCTTGGGGTCTCCTCTTCTTTTTGCAAGATCAGCTATGACTCAAGAAATGACTCTTATCCAGGATCTACTTGTATTGATGCAACAAGGAATTTCTGTTTCTTGCCCAGCAAGTGCCAAAGAAATCCACTAAATCATTCATTCAGCAAAAACAAGTCTCGTGCTAAGCAGTAGGAATGAACTGATGACCAAAAAAAAAAAATGACCCCTGCTCTCACAGTCCAATGATGGGGGGAGAGATTGACTATTTACTGAAAGATGAATAAACACGATAAGAGCTCCGAGGCTGGTATCAGAGTGTGAAATGGTAAAACTTCCCTTCACCTGGGAGGGACTGCTCAGGGTAAACTTCTTCGGAGGGCATCTTAGGTCCTGAGACCTGAGGGCAGGTGGGAACTAATTAGGTAAATAAGGAAAGGAGGAGTTTTCAGGGAAAAGAAGTAGCAAGTACAGAGGCCCTGAAACAGCAGAAGCTTGGTGTGTCTGAGCAATGGTGAGAAGCAAAGGAGAAAGACCTGAGCTCCAGAAGTGAAGGTGTCAGACTATGGGGCCACGGGGCACCTCTTGGCTTGGGTGAACCTTTGAACCACCAGGGGAGCTTTTAACACTAAATCAGACTCCCCGGGGCTGGGCTCAGCCATCAGGATCTTATAGCTGTTCCAAATGCTAGAGACAATTACACACTGTGTGATTCCCTATATTTGCCATTCTCAAAAAGACTAAATGACAGTGATGGGAAAGAGATTGGTGATTGTCAGGGGCTGTGGGTGGGGTGAGGGTGTGATTGTAAAAGGAGTTTTGGGGGGTGATGGAACTGTTCTTATCCTGATTGCGGTGAGGAGGCAGTTTAAAGGAATATTTATATATGTGTTTAAAATTTATTGAACTATATACCAAAGGGCAAAAAGTTACTTTATTGCATCATCATTTAAAAAATAGAATACCATGGCTGGGAGTGGTGGCTCATGCCTGTAATCCCAGCACTTTGGGAGGCTGAGGTGGGAGGATCGCTCGAGAGCTCAGGAGTTTGAGACCAGCCTAGGAAACATAGCAAGACCTTGTCTCTATATTAAAAAAAAAAATTGGGCCGGGCGCGGTGTCTCAAGCCTCTAATCCCAGCACTTTGGGAGGCCGAGGCAAGAGGATTGCCTGAACCCGTGGATTTGAGACCAGACTGGGCAACACGGTGAGACCTCGTCTCTACAATAAATTAAAAAAAAAAAAATTAGCTGGGTGTGGTAGCGTACCTGTAGTTCTGGCTACTTGGAAGGCTGAGGCAGAAGGATTGCCTGAGCCCAGCAGGTCAAGGCTGTGCTGGCTGGGAGTGTGCCCCTGCACTCTAGCCTGGGCAACAGAGGGAAACTCCAACTCAAAAAAAAAAAAAAAAATTAGCCAGGTATAGTGGTGCGCACCTGTAGTCCCAGCTACTCAGAAGGGTGAGGCAGAAAGATTGCCACTGAGCTCCAGCCTGGGTAACAGAGTAAAACCTCAACTCAAAAAATAAAATAATAAGAAATGATCTCAATGGACAGCCAAGGTGAGACACTGATGCTGCACCTTGTGGAGCATTTGAAGCTTTTTTTTTCTTTATCTTCAAAGTAATGGGGAACAAAGGCGGGGCACCCCTGAGATGGGAGCCCTCCTGGAGCAGCCATCAATGAGGCTAGGACAGGTAGGGGGACACTCACTGGCCTGAAGGTGTCAGAGTTCTTGGTTTGCTCTTAGTTTGTTCCTTTCAGTGAGTACTCAAAAGATACAGAGGATGCCAAAAAAATGAATACACATTTTAAGAAAGGAGACAACTGTATTAAAGTTGTAGATGAATACAAGTCACGTTTGACTTCTGCAGTTACAAGAGGTGCTCCAAGTGGTTACCAACAGCATCCAGACACTTGATTACTGTAAACTAAAAGTAATCAAAAGATAACATCACTTCAAATGTGTATACATTTCCTGGCACTCTTGGTAGTTATTCTGCTCCTGATATGTGCTGCAGCCTATCAGGAAACAAAACAAGACAAAAAACAGCAGGGAAGGAGGAAGGGGTCTTTCAGAGATGACAAGGGGCAGTTCAGGAAAGGGGACAGACGCGGGTGTCTCTGATCCCTACACTTCACCAGAGTCTTTATACTTGACCCCTTGAAACCCGGGGTTTCCATGGGAAGGTTTTTTGGGATTCAGAGTGAGAGGACACCGTCCCTCGGATGCCAAACCAGAACAAAGTCTCCTTGCCCTTTAACCTTGGAACTTGGTGTTCCCATGAGGAATTTTGTAGAGTGTCCTCACCACCCACCCACATCCCTCTCTGGGTACCTCTCAACCCCTCTGGCCCCACCCTGGCCCAGCTTCATCCTTGCCTACTGTGCCCCTGCCTCAGTTCCTCCCTGGGCTCCCAGCCTCCGTTTCACTCTGATCTGTTTACTCTCTACTTGGTAGCAGGGGGATCTCCCTAAATCCCAAATCTGAGACTCCTCCTTCCCAGCCTACTCTTTCGTGGTTCCTTAGCGCCCTTGAGGTAACAACAGCCCTCCATAATGAATACATGAGTCCTTCACAATCTAGCCCCAAGAGACTATTGTGCTTCTGGCTTCTCTCCCCTCCCTATGCCTCCATAAGTCCTACTCCCTCTCAATCTCCTGCTTTCCTGTTGAGGCTGGCTCTGGCAGAGCTGTCGAGGGCCTGGGAGGCCTAATACCATGGTGGTTAAGGGACCAAGCACGGGGAACTCTGGAGACAACCCAACGGCCACCCGTAGGAGACTGGCCTAGGAAATTACGCTCGAGACTAAAACTCTGGTTTATAGGAAATATAGGATAAAGGAATACATTAAATGACACCACAAGGATATGATCAGACAAATCCAACATCCAGGCACTCTATAAGATGACTTGCCTGGGCTTTTTTTTTTTTCTCTTTTGAGTTGGAGTCCCACTCTGTCACCCAAGCTGGAGCGCAGTGGCACGCTCATGGCCACCTCAGCGTTGACCTGCTGGGCTCCAGTGATCCTCCTACCTTAGCCTTCCACATAGACGGAACTACAGGCGCACGCTACCACGCCCAGCTAAGGCCTGGGCTCTTTTAAAAAGCCAATATTGTTTAAAACAAAAGTCAGAGGACTGTACAAAACAAATAAAAGTCACACTAAAAAGTAAAGAAACATAACAGCCAAATGCAAAGCATGAACCTGAATTGACTCTGGTTAAGAGGAAAACCACACACACAGCTATAAAAGACATTCTGGAGACAACTGGGGAAACTTGAACATGAGATATTGGATACTAAGGAATTATTCATATCTTTCTATATGAGAGACTGGTACTGTGGACATGTAAGAGAATGTTCTGAGCCGGGCTCAGTGGCTCAGCCTGTAATCCTGTGCTTTGGGAGGCTGAGGTGAGTGGATTGCCTAAGCCCGTGGGTTTGAGACCCACCTGGGCAACTTGGCAAGACCTCATCTCTACAATAAATTTTTTTAAAAAATGAGCCTGGCGTGGTAGCGCATGCCTGTAGTTCCAGCTACTTGGAAGGCTGAGGCGGAAGGATCGCCAGAGCCCAGCAGGTCGAGGCTGTGGTGGCCGGGAGTGTGCCACTCCTCTCCAGTCTGGGCGACAGAGTGAGACTCCAACTCAAAAAAAAAAAAACAAAGAGAATGTTCTGGTTCTTAACACATGCATGTTAATGAGTCATAAGGGCTTCAAATTATTGGTGGGGATTGTGTTTATACAAAGGGACAGGAACAGGCGAAAGAGAAAAAGCAAATCAGCAAAGATATGATATATAAGTGGTCATGTGGCCGTTTTTTTTTTTTTTTTTTTTTTTAGTAAGAGT
>CAUYQG010196533.1:0-14681 GCA_963574415.1 Tarsius wallacei
GCAACAAACATACGTGTGCAGATATCTTTTTTGTAGAAATATTTGAGTTCCTCTGGGTATATTCCCAATAGGGGAATTGCTGGGTCATATGGAAGGTCAATTTCTAGTTCTTTCAGAAATCGCCACACTGTCTTCCAAAGAAGTTGTACTAGTCTGCATTCCCACCAGCAGTGTAGAAGAGTTCCTTTTTCTCCACATCCTCGCCAGCATCTGTTGTTTGTTCTATTAATAATGGCCATTCTCACTTCAAATGATACTTTATATTTATTTTACTAGTATAAAAACTCCTTGTAGCCTGAAACTGTCATTCATGATCTAGCACCATGACTATTTTACTATAATTTTTCAATAAGTATTTTATATGTGCATGATATGATAAATGGTTTATTTTATGATCCACAGAAATATCTGGTTTCCATACCCGAAGTCAAACAAAAAGAGAAAGACTATCGGAGGCATTTCCATTCAGTCATGCAGTTGAAACTTGGACTGTTGTGGTCACCATATTTACAGAAATAGACAGAATCAAAACATAAATAAATAAACAGAAACTGGCACACATAGGAACCCAGAAAATATAATAAATGAAGGTGCATGACTGAATGAATAAACAAGTGGACCTTCTTATACTCTAGCATTGTCATGAACTATTCATTCTACCGGCTTACCCACTGAAAAAAATTCCTAAAAATATTAATCAGGAAGGAACTAAAAAGTTTTTCTTACTGTCTCTAACACAGAATGAGACCAATATACAATCTTTACAGGTATTAATACTAAGTGCTCTCTATATCTGCTATGTGAAGTATCTGTGTACAATCCTTTCACAATGGCATATTCTCTTTCTACATTAATCCAAACAATGATAGCATCCACAGAGAACCAGTACATTGAAGTGAGATGAGAAGACAATAATTGGGACTTCTGAGAAGATGGTGGTGGAGCCAAACTATGTGAGTCCCAGTGTGAGTGAGGGGTGTGTGGAAAATTTTGCATATGTGTCTGTGAGTAAGTGGGCATGTGAGTGGTTGACTGAGAGGAGACTCAGGAGCAAGTGGCCAGGACTTCCTGGTGAAATGGCTGATGCCACAGCTGCTCTGTTTGGACCCTTGTGCTGCTCAGGGCACAGAAGCTGAGCTCCACTGTTTTAAAACCAGCAAAGCCCTTCCCAGGAAGAAGTTAACAGAAGTGACTGTCAGTTCCAGGCTCTGCCTCACCATCACAGTGCCTAACCAGACACTGGCAGCAAGGGTTGTGAAGGGAGCACAGCAAGGGAACCCAAGGGAAGCCTTGGAGAAGCACTGGAGAAGAAGAAACAGGTACCCTGCCACCACCCTGAAAACTGGGCAGGGAAGTGCTCCAGCTTATTCACCATGGACTTACAGACCTGATCTCTGTGAAGGTGGATTAACTACTCAGGGGTTGATCATGACCCAGAGGGAATATTTTGAAAGCATACATCCAGGGGGAAAGGACAAGTGCTAAGTTTCAGGTACCCCATTCCCTACCCTAATTCAGCCGTGGGACAAAGGGTGTGACCAGAAAAGGATGAGAAAGGTCCCTGAAAAGAACAGTGATGAGGCCAGGGCTGACCCAACCTCCCTCCTCGCCAACAATTCTCTGAACATCGGACCCACATGGTTAGACACAACCAAGAGGGACAAACCCAGGCAGAGCCTGGATGTCAGCCATGATAGGAGGATCCTATTCCAGGATAAGCCTGGCTGGGCCTGGGGCACCCCCCCACTAGAATCTGAGGAAGAGACAATTCCATACCTCCCCACAGAAGGGAATCCTACAACCATATGAGAGTGGAAAGGATTCCTTACCCATGTGGGACACTGGGGAGATTGTGAATGAGCCACAGCTCCACAGGAGACAGTAGAGGGGCTTACCTGTGAGCAGTGGAGAGAAATAATTACAGGACCTGCCACAAGAGGGCAGGTAGGTTTTTCTTGTTTTGTTTTTTGGTTTTTGGGCTTTTTTTGATTTGGGGTTTTTTGTCTGTTTCTTTCTTTGTTTTTTTAATTTATTTATTTTTATTTTAAGCATGACTGTGTATGTGAGGGTTTGATCTGGATTCCCACTCCCCCCTCCCGATGTGTTTTCTCTTTTTCATTTTTTCTTTCTTCTTTTTTTTATTCTTCTTTCATTTTCTGTTTATGTGTGTACGTGAATGATTGAGTGTTCATCTTTTAGGTTTTTTTGTTTGTTTTAGGGTTTTTTTGGCATTCTCTTTTTTATTTTAATATGTGAGAGAATGTATATCTGAGAGTTCAATTTGAATTACTTTTTTTCTCTCTCTCTCTTTTCTGTTTTCCATTTTGTAATGGGAGCGTGTGTGTGTATGTGTTTGTGTTTGTTTCTGCTTTTGTTTTTCTGTGTGTTTTTTAAATTATTTTTGTTCATCTTATTTCATTCTACTTTTCTCTGTTCTCCTCATTGCTGTTACTATCTCTTGAACTCAAGAGATACACACGTGTATCCATTACATTATCATATAGAGTGGTAATGGAGAGTTAGATTCAGGGAACCCATACCACAATCATTGTGATTAGCAAATAGTTTCTGAATCTTAGCCCCCCATCCTCCACCTTATTCAATTCTCAAAACTACAAAAGACAACAAGGCTTCCCGCCCACAGCCCTGTTTCAAAATAAAACAAATTCAGAACCCTGATCAGGGAAGAAGAGAAGGCTGAGGAAACATCAGAAGTGAAAGCCTCTCCCACTGCCACTGAATAATTAAACTAAAGAGAAAAGAAAGAGATCTGTCACAAATAAAAAATGAATGGAAGAGCACAGGTAATTCCCAGTGTAACAAAGAGAAAACACCTGAATAATCAGAACTCAGAGCCCAAGCGATGAAAGTCACCAATGACTGGCCCCAGAATATAACAGGGATTAGGAAATGGATGAAAAGAGTGAACAAGACTCAAGAGAGACAAGATGCAACACTGAAAGAACTTGTAACAGAGATTTAGGGCATAAAAAATTTCATCCAGGATACAATTAACAGGATGACAAGCATGGAAAACAGAATTAATCAAGTCAAAGAATCTCAGAACTTGAAAACCAAACATGGAATTAACACAAATCTGTAGAAAAAAACATAGAAAGAGAACTCAGAAAGAGAAAACAAAGGCCTCCAAGAGATGTGTGATTATAGAAAGAGGATGAGCCTATGCAAGATTGGTATCTCAGAAGAAGAAAGGAAAAGGGAGAACACTTTGGGAGTAAGTATTGCAGGAGGTTATCCGAGAAAACATTCCCTGTCTCACCAGAGATATGACCATCCAAACACAGGAGAGACAGAAAACCCCCATAAGACATCAAATAAGAAGACCAAGCCATAGACGCACAGTAATTTGCCTACACAAAGAAAGTACAGGGCCAGGTGTGGTGGCTCACACCTGTAATCTCAGCACTTTGGGATACCTGAGTCTACAGGTTTGAGACCAGCCTGGGCAACATGGTGAGACCTCATCTCTACAATAAATCAAAAAATTAGCCAGGCGTGGTAGCACACACCTATAGTTACAGATACTTAGAAGGCTGAGGCAGAAGGATCACCTGAACCCAGCAGACTGAGGCAGTGTTGGCCATGAGCATGCCACCGTACTCCAGCCTGGATGACAGAGTGAGACTCCAACTCAAAAAAAAATACTTTTAAGGAACTATCACCAGAGCCCAGCAGGTCAACACTGGGGTGGCCATGAGCATGTCACTGCACTTCAAACGGCAACAGAGTAAGACTACTTTTATGGAAGGATCACCAGAGCCCAGCAGGTCAACACTGAGGTGGCCATGAGCATCCCACCGCACTCCAGTCTGGGTGACAGAGTGAGACTCCAACTCAAAAAAAAGGTACAAAAGAAAACAATCCTAAAGGCAGAAGAGAGAAAGTTCAGATTACCTACCAGGAAAAACCAATCAGAATAGCAGCAGACCTATCAGCAGAAACACTACAAGCTAGAAGGAACTGGAGTCCAGTATTCAGAGTTCTCAAAGATAAACAATTTAAATCAAGAATTTCTTACCCAGCCAAGCTCAGTTTCATCAGCAATGGGGAATTAAAATCCTTCTCTGACATCCAATCCCTAAGAGATTATGCAACTTCCAGACCAGCTCTACAGGAGATGCTTAAGGATATTAAGCACAGAAGAAGAAAAAAAGGGAATAACCACACTCTTCCCAACAAAACAGGAGAACACAGAATCAACAGAGAATATATCATGACTACAAAGTTGAAAATACACACATACATCAACTCAAAAGTTGAAAGAAAACAAAAAAGAAAAACTTCATAGAACCCTCATGATGGGGATAAACAATCACATTTGAAAAATCAGTCTGAATGTGAATGGACAAAATGCACCACTGAAAAAAAACACAGGATGGCAAACTGTATTTTTTTTTTAAACCATGATTCAATAACTTGCTGCATCCAAGAAACTCATCTCACCACGAGGGATGCACACAGACCCCAAGTTAGAGAATGGAAAACGAATTTCTAGGCAAATAGATAGAAAAAGAAGTGAGGAGTCATGCTCTTAATATCAAACAAAACAACCTTTAAGCTATCAAAAATTTTAAAAGATACAAAATGACACTACATAATGATAAAAAGTTCAATCCATCAACAAGAAATATCCATCCTAAACATATATGCACCCAACATAGGAGCACCAGTTTTTTTAAAGCAATACTAAGTAAGCTAAAAAAAGATATTGACTCTAACACTGTTATAACTGGGGACTTAAACACCTCACCCACAACCCTAGATATATCATTGAGGTAAAAAATCAACAAAGAGATCCAGAACTTCAACTTGACACTGGACCAAATGGACTTAATAGACACCTATAGAACACTTCATCCAACAAACATAGAGTATATATTCCACTGATCACCACATGAAATGTGCTCCAAGATGGATCATATCCTCAGCCATAAATCAAGCAGAAGCAAATTTTATAAATTCAAAATACCGCCATGCACCTTCTCAGACCACAGTGGAATAAAAATAAATTCCAAAACCAACAAAATTCACCCCAAACCCACAAAGATATGTATACTAAACAGCATGATGTTGAACAATTACTTGGTCAACACAGAAATCAAAACAGAAATTAAAGATTCCTGGAAACAAATGAAAACAAAGAAATACCTTACCAAAACCTCTGGGATGCCATGAAAACATTTCTAAGAGGGGAATTTATATCTCTATGAACACATCAAGAAAATGGAAAGATCATAAGTTAGCAGCCTAACAAATCACCTAAGGCAGTTAGAAAGACAAGACCACCAAAACCCTAACTTTAGCAGAAGAATCCAGATCTCCAAAGTGAAAGTCCAAATATGAGACATAGAAGACAAAAATATAGAAAAAAATCAACAAGACAAAAAGCTGTCTCTTTGAAAGAATAAATAAGATTGATGGACCCCCAACCAGGATGACCAAGAAAAAGAGAGAAAAAGCCCAAATAAACACAACCAAAAATGTAAAAGATCAGATCACAACTGACCCTGAAGAAATACAAAAGTTTATTAGCAACTACTATACACACCTGTATGGAAAAAAACTTGATTACCTAAATAACACGATGGACTTTCTGACATCACACAACCTACCAAGGTTGAAACAAGAAGACATTTAGACACTAAATAAACAGAAAATTGACTCCACAAAAATAAAACTACCTAGAAAAAAACTGAACCAGATAGCTTTCCAGAGGAATTCTACAAAACATACAAGGAGGAGCTGATACCAATCCTATTGAAAGTATTCCAGGCAATTGAGAAAGACCAAATTCTCCCCAAATCATTTTATTCACACTGATACCCAAACCGGGCAACAATCCAACAAAAAAAGAGAACTACAAGTCAATATCCCTATTGAACACAGATGCAAAAATTCTTGACAAGATTCTAGCAAATCGGAATCAACAACACATCTCAAAAATCATCCATCATGACCAAATAGGCTTCACCCCCCAGGTTGCAGGGTTGATTCAATATCTGCAAGACCAAAATGGAATTAAACTCATCAACAGATGTAAAAACAAGAACTACATGATTATATCATTAGATGCAGAAAAAACCTGTGATAAAAATCCAGCATCTCTTCTTGATAAAAACCCTTGAACACCTGGGCAAAGAAGGAACATACCTCCTAGGCCACAGAGGCTCACGCCTATAATCTCAGCACTTTGGGAGGCCAAAGTAAGAGGATTGCCTGAGCCCACGAGTTTGAGACCAGTCTGGGCAACTTGATAAGACCTCATCTCTATAATAAATGAAGAAAAATTAGCTGGACATGATGGCACTTGCCTGTGATTCCAGCTGCTTGGAAGGTTTAGATGGAAGTCTTGCCTGAGCCCAGCAGGTTGAGGTCACATGGCCATGAACATGCCACTACCCTCCAGCCTGGGCAACAGAGTAAGACTCCAACTGAAAAAAAAAAAAGAGGGCCAGGCTCGGCAGCTCAGCCTGTAATCCTAGCTCACTGGGAGACCAAGACAAGTGAATTACCTGATCCTGCAGGTTCAACACCAGCCCAGGGAACTTAGAGAGACCTTGGGTCTACAATAAATCAAAAATTAGCCGGGTGTGGTAGTGTGTGCCTGTAGTTGTAGCTACTTGGAAGGCTGAGGTGAAAAGATCGCCAGAGTCCAGCAGGTTCAACACTGGGTTAGCCATGAGCATGCACTGCACTCCAGCCTGGGCAATGGAGTGAGGGTCCAACACACACACACACACACACAAAGAAAGAACATACCTCAAAATAGTAAGCACCATCTATGATAAACCCACAGCCAGCATATTGCTAAAAGGACAGAAACTGGAAGCATTTCTCCCAAAAACCAGAACAAGACAAGGCTGCCCACTCGCACACCTCCTGTTCAATATTGTGTTGGAAGTCCTAGCAATAGCAATTATACTAGAGAAGAAAATCAGGGATATCCAGAGATAAATCAAGTTATCCCTCTTTGCTGATAATATGATCCTATACCTCAAAAATCCAAGAGAATCTATAAAAAACCTCCTTGCACTTATAAAGGACTTTGGCAAAGTCTCAGGGTACAAAATAAATGTGCAAAAGATCTTCACATTCTTATACACCAACAACGAACAGGCAGAAATCCAAATAAAAAGCACAATTTCATTCACAAAAGTCACCAAGAAAATGAAATACTTCATCATCTTCCTAACCAGAGAAGTGAAAGACCTTTACGATGAAAACTATAAAACACTGCTCAAAGAAATCCAAGAAGACACATACAAATGTAAGAATATTCCGTGCTCATGGATAGAAAGAATCAACACTGTTAAGCTGTTCATTCTACCAAAGGCAATCTACAGATTCAGCACATTACCCATTAAAATACCAACATCATTCTTCTCAGACCTGGAAATTGCAATACTGAAATACACATGGAAATATAAATGACCACAGATAGCCAAAACAATCCTTAACAAAAGAAAACAAACAGGAGATATCACATTTCTAACTTTCAATCAAAACAGCAAGAACAGGCATATGGACAAATGAAACAGGATAGAGGTTCTGGAAGCAAAACCTCAGTTTCTCAATCAACTCACCTTCAACACAGACTCCACTAACAACCACTGGGGAGAGGAGAACCTATTCAGTAAATGGTTCTGGGAAAATTGACTGACCACATGCAGAAGATTGAAACAGGACCCCTACATATCACCATACACAAAAGTCAACTCCAATGAATCAAAAACCTAAATGTAAAACCTCAAACTATAGAATCTTAGAAAATGCAGGAGATACCCTTACAGAAATTGGAGTAGGCAACGAATTCCTGATCAAAACCCAGATATCCATGCCATATGAAATAAGATAGACAAGTGGGACCTCATTACACTGAAATGCTTCTGCAAAGCAAATAAATAACTTTGAAACATTTGAAAAAAAAAAAAGAGGACAATAACCACACACCTGTCTTCCCACATTTTATTCACCTTATGGACAACAAGTAGTATATATGTCAAGTTCTGTCTTTCCCACATCCCATGTCCAACTCCTATTCTACTCACCTCCATGGTTAGGATGTCTCCAGAATTCTTTATTCCATTCCTGTGTGCAACTTTTCTAAGTTCTTTTAAACCCTCATCTGGTTTGTTGTTGATAATCAACCACCGAGCAGACTCTACCAGCCACCTGGTCATAGAAGAGGGAAGACGTGCAGTTAACCTTCACTTCGCAGTGTTTCACATAACCTGTATCCTGAGATGCCTTTTTCTCTCCCATCTAATACTCACCACTTTTTTAGTTATACCAGG
Organism: Tarsius wallacei; assembly: GCA_963574415.1. Lineage (NCBI taxonomy): Eukaryota > Metazoa > Chordata > Mammalia > Primates > Tarsiidae > Tarsius > Tarsius wallacei. Next base: position 8,316 of record CAUYQG010196533.1, read on the forward strand.
AAATATAAACTTACATTCTCTTATGCCCTTACTAGGGCAATATAAAGATGACCTTCCATGCAGTACATACACACTCAGAATGAATCATATTGGTGTCTCTGTTATTTAGGACAGATTCCAAGTTTTTTAAATTTATTTTATTTGGAAGATCTGGAGTACAATACAAGTGGTCACCATACAGGTAAAGTTTGGGCCTACTTTTGGTCCCCACTTTGCCAGATTTCAAGTTTTAGCAAATAAAAATATAGTGTGCCTAGTTAAAGTATAATTTAAATAAATAGCAAATAGTTTTTTAGGGAACTATGTTCCATGCAATATTTTGAGAATATATAAAATTTATTTGTTGCTTATTTGAAATCTGAATTTAATGGAACACCTTTATTTTATACAGTTGTCAAATAAAAACATTGTACTCTCAGGTAAATAAAAATTTCACATACAGAGTGAATAATAATCAATGTAACTAGGGTCCATGCAAGATTTAGAATAATATGGAAAAAAAAACAATTTGTTGTTTACCTAAAATCAAATTTAATTCTGTGTCCTTAATATTATGGCAATCCTATATCTTATGCTACTTGTAAGGACCCATCAGAATTCACGAGCCCAATTCCATGTACTTTAGATATCTTGGGATTCTCTAAGACAGAGGAAGATGGAAAGCTTATACCTTGAAGACAAAAAGAAGACAAATATTGGCACAGAAACCACCAGCTGAAGGGTGAACCAATCAGGAATAGCAAACGCCAGTCCTCCCAGTATAATCTGTCCAACAGCAACCATACTGGTTGTCAAGGTCATTCCCATGGCTTGGAATCGAGGTGCTAGCCACTCTATATCTGCAAAGAAACACTAACACGATTTAGACTTCAAACAAAGGTAGACTTTTAAGGCCAAAATCAAGGTTTGAAAATTTTCAAGATTCAACGTGTTGACTTACTGAGCATAACACTATTTTCCATGATGGCCATGGTTGCAATCCCAGCCAAGAAGCGTAATGAGCAGTAAATGTGGAAGGTAGGAGCAACAGCTGCACAGGTGTCAGCAATGGCAAGCTTGAGGTAAAACCATCTGAGAATTAACCTTCTTCCAAACCTGAGAAACAAGGTATATTAGATCATGGGAACAATAACATTTGCAGAAACTAGAAATGAGAAAGCACACTTTGAAATTGGGGGTGTTCACAAGTGGACCTTGAACAATTATAATACTATAGGAAAACATAGGGCAGTAACGGCAAACTGTCAGGGGAGGGGAGGTGGGATTGGCAGTTGAGGGAAACTGCTAGGGGAGGGAGGGGCATACCTCATCAACAAGGGTACCTGCATAATCAACGTTTGTATACCTAACCCTGAACTTTATCCCACATCTTTATAATAAAAAATGAAATAAAATGCAAGGGTTCAAATTTTAAAAAGAAATATTAAATAAATAAATAAATAAAAAGAAATTGAGTGTGTTTTAGCAAGTGAAACTTTGTACTTTAAATGTTAATGCATCACTAGATAATCAATAGCAGATCTCTGACACACTGTCCCCTGTTTATAAATCGATATCAAGCATGGCAAATATTCTTCTCCAATCTGTTATAAGTAGAGTTTTGGCATTAATTGAAACCATATAAGACTGGTTGAAATACTGGAAAATTTAACACATCATAATTGTCCCTTGTACTAACACATGCATTGAGCATAGCAAAAACTGTTTTGTGTCCAGAGCACAGGGAATCTGCTATGAACAAAACTGAACTCTGTCAAAAATTCATATATAGAACCCTAATATCTCTCTCTCTCTCTCCCCCCACCTGTTTGTGTGTCCCTTTCTTTCTCTCCCTCTCCCTCTCCGTCTCCCTCTCCCTTTCTCCCTCTCTCCCTCTCCCTCTCCCTGTCTCTCCTTCTCTCTCCCACTCTCTTTCTCTCTCTCCTTCTATCCCTTCTCTCTCACCTCCATGTACAGACACAAGGAGAAGGTGGCCAAATGCAAGCCAGGAAGAGAGTCTTCACCAGGAAGGACATTGGCCAGAACTTTGATCTTGAACTTCCCTACCCATACCCACAACTGTGAGAAAGCACATTTCTGTTGTTTAAGATACCCAGTATGGTATTTTGCTGTGATAGCCCCAGCTAATTAATACAGGATCTAAATCTGTACTTGGGACCCTAGGATCATGCAGGCCAAGTTGAAACTGATGTGAAAGGACCATCTATAGAACAATTCATCACATTGTCTCATGCATTTCATAAGAACACCTCACTGCTGAATCTGGGTTTGTAGACCTTGCATAATGAGTTTCTCTACAACAGGATACAAGACAGCCACAGCCTAGACTGAGAAACTATGGATTGTTTGCAGAGGAAAGAATTAGGTGAGATGAGCTTGGAGAAACTGAGAAGTGGAAGGTTTTTTTAAATAATGATAAATAGTAATTTTCTATTTCAAGCATTTCTGGGAGACAAAGTAGCCTATGCTGATTCTATATGACTAACAATATATGCCACTGGACAAACATTTAGATAGGGCAAATGCTCTGCAACCTTTGCTATGCTTGTAGTGTATTTACATTATAATATGACTGTTAAGACTTTTAATAGTATATGTCTATACAACATACACCTAATTTCTAAATTTGTATTTGAATTCAGAATGTAATAGGATCTATAAAAAGAAGTATTATAATTAATAAAGTAATGAAGTAGCAATTATTGAAAAGCCTGGTCAATCAAAACAAACAAAAGCAGATATAGATGACAGAGGATAGATAGATAGATAGACAGATGTAGATAGATAGATAGAGAGACAGACATAGAGAAATGGAGGACCCAAAAAATGGAATTTATTCTAACATGTTTAAACTTCAGTTACCTTCAATGTACTCTCTGTTTGATGCAATACACCTATGAAGGTACTTTTTCCACTATTCAAAACAGTTTTTGAATTCATCAATTTTGATGCCTTTGAGTGCTTCTGCTGTTTCAGTTCTTCCACATAGATAAAACATTTCCCTTTGAGGACTTTTTTCATCCAAGGAAACAAAAAGTCACTTGGGGTGAGAGCAGGTGAATAGGGATAGTGGGGCATGGGGGTCATGCCAGCTTAGGTCCAAAACTGCTGAACGCTCAGAGCAGTATGGGCAGGTGCACTTGTAAATCACCCATCATGAAATGGGCAAACACATTTAAGAGACTCTCCAAAAAAAATTCACTGAAGACAAACACAGCCTCTCACAACAACACTAGCTAATAAACTAATTCTGATGGATTCCTAGAATACTTACTTAGCTGAGGAAGTCCATACAACCAGGGGTTCACCCTCCAAAAAGATAATGCCAAGTTTTGGGGGGTCCCCTTCATATAGTATATACATTATAATACATATATAATGTATATTCTCAAAGGAAAAAGCCATGTATAAATTTAAATGCAGTGAAATCTGGAGTATCAAGTCTTCCATGGCAACCTGGTTGCCCATTCCTAAAACTCTTATTAGGAAGTTTGTAATGAATGACCACTATGGAGCACATATGGGAACGTGTATGTATCTCAGAAACATAGTAGTGAATGTATTAAAAAATGAAATAACAAATTTATATGATATGTAAATTAGAATATATATAAGCCAACTATGTCACTTATTTTTAAAAAGCAAATATAAATTTAAAGAAGTATAGTTAATACAATATAATGACCCCCATTTCAGGAGTAGAAAATGGGATTAGAACATGAAGAGTGTGTTTCTGTAAGATGGCGATGGCACAGGTGGGACTGTGAGATTCTCCGGATAGTGAGTTCCCATAAAGACTCTTGCTTCCGCCCGCCCCGCCCTGCCCGGCACCCCCCACCAGCCACACCAGTCCGCGGCCTGGAGGCCCTCGATCCCAAGCACTGCCCGGCTACCACAGCCTCAGCCGCCACCGCTGTTCTGCCCCAGGCGGCCCTGGGCTCCTGGTCACGTGAAGCTCCCAGCTCCCTCCCCGGCTACACCACCTCACGCAGCGCCAAGTGGCCAAGGCCTGCGGAGGCCCTTGGCTCCCACCTTGTGGAGCTCCGTGTTCTGTCGTTGGTTACGCTGCACTGCTCCACACCCAGCTGCTACCGACCTCCTCCCTGGTTGAAGCGCCCAGCCTCACATTGGTGCCTGCCCCTTAGAGCTATACGCTTCATCCTTGACTGAAGCAACCTGCCCGGCCAAAAGCCACCACTGCCCGCAGAGGCCCTCAGTGCTGGCCCTTCAGAGTTCTGGGCTCCTTCCCTTACTGAAGCACCCAATCCTGCATCAAGCTGCCACCCCCACAGAGGCCCCTGGTGCCTGCCCCTTGGAGCTGCAGACTCCATCCCTGACCGAAGCGCCCCACCCAGCCTGGGGCCGCAAAGGATGGTGGAAGCCCTGGGTGCCCACTCCTCGGAGCTCTGGGCCCCCTCCCTGGCTGAAGCGCCCAAGCCGCCACCTGTGTGGAGGCCCTCAGTGCCCGCCCCACAGAGCTCCAGGCTCCCTCCCTGGCTGCTGCACCCAGCGCTGCCCCAAGCCTCTACCACCCCAGGGGGCCTGCGGCTCCCTCCCCATGGAGCTCTGGGACTCCTTGTTGGCTACACCACCCTGCTCCCAGCCACCCTGAGTGCTATGCTGACCAGCAATGCCCGGCAGTCTCACATTCCGCCTCCCCGGACTTGTCCCTGACCATAGCAGGACCAGAGAACAGCTGGAGCTCAAGACCAGGCAGAGATCTGCATTGCCCCATGATCACAACCCAGCTTTGAGCAACCTCCAGCTTGGGTGGGACCTAAAAACAAAGAAAGAAAAAGAGGCCCAAGCTGCATGTGACACGGCGACAGCACCCAGCTGGCAGTAGAACCTAAGGTCATCTGGAGCCCTGTGACCAGAGACCTGCAGTGCCTCACCTACCCAGCTCTACCCAACCTCCAACTTGGGAGCTAAGACCTCATGTTTGTGTAAGGGAATAGTACATCTTAAGGAGGTCGTTCAGCTTGTGTGTCTGTATGATTGTATGTCCTAGTTTGTTTGCTGTTGTCACTGGTTTTTTTTTATTGATTACTTGTTTGTTTTCGTTGTTCTTTTCTCTTACTCTTATCTGTCTTAAGGTCTATTTTCATTTATTAGCGGGTACCTTTGTCTGTTTTCCCTTTTACTCTCCTCTGTCTCCACCTTCCTCTTCCCCCCCTCCCCCATTCCATTTCTTCCCTGGTAGGTAGTCTGACCTTTTTCTCTTGCTGCTTTTAGGATTTTTTCTTTTATACCTACTTTGTTCAGGCAGATTATTATGTGCCTAGGAGTTGGTCTCTCATTTTTGTCTTTCTGGGGTTCTCTGATTCTCTTGTGTTTGAATTTTTGCATTGTTGATGAGGTGAGGGAAGTTTTCTTGAATAATTCCATGAAATGTTTGTTCCAGGTGGTCTCTGTCTCTCTTTCTCCCTCAGGAAGTCCAATTACTCTTAGGTTTGGTCTCTTGAAATAATCACTCATCTCTTGAAGGTTTTGTTCTGTCTTTTTAAGCTTCTTTTCTATGATTTTGAAAGTTTGGTTTAGTTCTATATTTTTGTCTTCAAGTTCTGAGATTCTGTCTTCTGCTTGGCTAATTCTATTTTCCATGCTTATTAGTTTGTTATTTATTTTAATCACAGTATTCTTTACTGCTGTTATCTCAGTTATTAAATCCTTTCTATTTTCCTCTTGTCTCTCCTCCATTCTTTTTATTCTATCTATTAATGTCTTGATATCTGGGTTTGTAGGATATGCCAGTCATTCCAGGGGCTCTTCATTGTTTGCATTCCAAAGTCTGTTTTCTCAATATCTGATCTCCCAGGGGTCTGTGTGAGACCTATATTCTTCTTTTATTCATTTGTGTAGATTTTCCTCCCCACTTTTCCCCATTAAAAAAAATCTGTTATTCATGGGTGTCGGGGGTACTTTTACTTCTGTTTGCTCAATCTCCTATTCTTCCTTATATGGATCCTTTGGCTTTGTTCACTTCTGAAGCTGGACTGTGGGTTAGGGGCTGTTCTTTTTGCACTTTTGAATTTTATTTGAGGGGGGAGCTGTGATTCAAAATTTATCTGCAGATTCCAGTATCCACTGAGAAGTGTGTGGATATGTTGGATCCTGCTTCCCACTGCCTTGTAATCTGTTCATGAAGTGGGGGTATTGGTTTGCTCCCTGAAAGTAAAAAGATGTAAGGAAAGGGAAAGAAATGGAATGGGGGAGGGGGGGAAGAGGAAGGTGGAGACAGAGGAGAGTAAAAGGGAAAACAGACAAAGGTACCCGCTAATAAATGAAAATAGACCTTAAGACAGACATAGAGAAATGGAGGACCCAAAAAATGGAATTTATTCTAACATGTTTAAACTTCAGTTA
>CAUYQG010196539.1:0-20210 GCA_963574415.1 Tarsius wallacei
CGCGCCTGTAGTTCCAGCTACTTGGAAGGCTGAGGCGGAAGGATCGCCGGAGCCCAGCAGGTCGAGGCTGCGGTGGCCGGAAGCGGCCACTGCACTCCAGTCTAGGCGACAGAGTGAGACTCCAACTCAAAAAAAAAAAAATAAAATAAAATAAAATAAAATAAAATAAAATAAAATAAAATATAAAAGTTTGCTTCTGTAATACTTTTTGTACTTAAGTTGTCAGTAAACTGACATCTTTAAATTCAAACTGTTACGGGTTTATGCCAGATTAATCATATATATGGTCAAGTTAACTAATATCTAAAAACTGTCATTTAATCTTCTATAAATTAAGCATACTGATTATTGGCCAAAATCTAGGCACCTATTTCAAAACAACAGTGTTTTTAAAGCATTAATCTAATCAAAATTAGATTGATTTGATTTGGTTATAAATTTTTTTTTAATAGTAAAAAATCTCCTGACTTTCACTTTCAGAAATCATAGAGTAGGTGATTTGGATCAATCTCCTCTAAGCTACTAGAAGAATTGTACCAAATGGTTTTTTTGTTTTTTGGGTTTTTTTTGAGTTGGAGTCTCATTCTGTCGCCCAGATTGGAGTGCAGTGGCCGCTCCTGGCCACCGCAGCCTCGGCCTGCTGGGCTCCGGCGATCCTTCCGCCTCAGCCTTCCAAGTAGCTGGAAGTCCAGGCGCACGCTACCACGCCCGGCTAATTTTTGATTATTGTAGAGATGAGGTCTCGCCAAGTTGCCCGGGCGGGTCTCGAACCCACGGGCTCAGGCAATCCACTCACCTCAGCCTCCCAAGGTGTGGGATCACAGGCTGAGCCACCGAGCCCGGCTGCATTTTTAACTGCTTAAAATAACTTGAAAGCTAATAAAATAATGGAGAATTAGCAAGCAGTTGGGTCACAATCCCAGCAGGGCCATGAGAATGTTAGGTCAAACACACCAGGGATGTGAGTATCTGGTGTGCAATCTGGTGCTGCATAAAAGATACAAAGAATGCTCAGAAGTTAGATTGGAAAATATAGTTTATTTAAAAAGTAAATTAGAGAGATAAAGAGGAGATTCACCTCCCTAAGGTAAGGGAGGGTGCCAAGGCTAGGAAACATGGCGACCTTGGCTCAAGGAGCGACATGGTCAGATCGTGGCTTAGCAAAGCAATGACTTGGTTACAAATTCTTATTAAAATAAGCTTTAATGTTACTAATACTCTCATGCAAGTATGAAATTTGTTTTTCACTTTTAAGCAAAAATTTTGTATTTCAAAAAAGATAAGAGGTTTTTGTAAACTGCAAAAAAGTAGGGGAGAAAAGGCAATTTCAGCTGATTCCCAGATGTCTTTCTTTTTACCACTAAAACAATGAATCTCCTCTACCAAGAGTAAGGTTTTTACTTTTCAAATTTCTTTTTTTTTTTTTTGAGTTGGAGTCTCAATTTGTCACCCAGGCTCAAGTGTTGGAGCATCCTAATGCTCACAGCCACCCCAACGTCGACCTGCTGGACTCTGGTGATACTTCTGCCTCAGCCTTCCAAGCCCAGCAATCAAATTTCTAAATTATCATTTTGGCTAAATAAATAGCAACTCTGTGGTAACCTGTAATTGTGTACTATAATATCGTGCTTTAAAAACCTTTAATGTGGCTGGATTCGGTGGCTCAGCCTGTAATCTCAGCACTTTGGGAGGCAAGGTGAGCGGGTTACCTGAGTCTGTGGATTCGATACCAGCCTGGGCAACTTGACAAGACCTCATCTCTACACTAAATCAAAAATAAGTTGGGCATGGTAGGTGCATGCCTATATAGTTCTGGCTACTTGGAAGGCTGAGGTAGAAGGATCGCCAGAGCCCAGCAGGTCGATGCTGTGGTGGCTGTGAGCATGCCACTGCACTCCAGCCTGGGCGACAGAGTGAGAATCCAACTCAAAAAAAAAAAAAACCTTTAATGTTAGCTGGGTGTGGTGACTCACACCTGTAATTTCAGCACTTTGGGAGGCTAAGGCTAGAGGATTGTCTGAACTCATGGGCTCGAGACCAGCCTGGGCAACCTTGTGAGACCGCAGCTCTACAATAAATCAAAAAGTAAGCCAAGCGTGGTGGTGCATGCCTGTAGTTCCAGCTACTTGGAAGGCTGAAGGATCGCCTGAGCCCTGCAGGTTGAGGCTGCTGTGGCCGTGAGTGTGCCACTGCACTCCAGCCTGGGCAACAGGGTGAGACACCAATTCTAAATAAATAAGTAAAATCTTTATGTTTAACAAACTTTTCAACATGTAAATTTCAAGTTCTCAGTGCAGTCTTTCTAACCTTTTTAATTTTTTTTTATTATCAGTTTTCCTGAAATCCAAGGAGACACTTTGATGTCTCATTTGGTATGTGAAAATCACACAGGAAGCATTGTGAAGCAGGAAAGAATGTTTAAACATCCTTAAGGTGATATTTATGTGTCAGTGTCATATGTTCCAAAATTATTGTGATTCTAATATGTCGAACTATGCGATATCAACCGCCTATATAAAATTAATATTGAATCATAACGTGAAAGCTACATCTATGATTAGAATTTAATGAATATGCTGCCTCTGAGTTCATTTACAATTAGCTTCCTGTCAGATGTCTGGGGAGGATGAGAAACTTTCCTAATCGACATATGACTGCTTGAAGAGATAAGCAGTCATTTGAAAGATCAAAAGTGGCTTCAGTTTCTAGGGACCATACCATCCCCTACACCTTTCTCCTAAATTGCCTCCATAATGGCTCAAAACCAGTAGATGGTACCTGTCAGTTAAGGAAATTGTTTTATAAATGGCATCTATTATAAAACCTAAAATGGTTTTGAAAATCTTTTTCAGGCTTTGCATACCCAGGTTGTCATTGTAATCAGCTATAGGACTCTGGCAAGTGTTATTCAGTACCATTGCTAACAGTTTTAAAGTTTTCTTCCAGAGCTGGGCTCGGTGGCTCAGCCTGTAATCCCGTGCCTTTGGGAGGCTGAGGTGAGTGGATTGCCTGAGCCCGCGGGTTCGAGACCCGCCTGGGCAACTTGGCGAGCTCTCATCTCTACAATAAATTTTTTTTTATTTTTTATTTTTTGAGTTGGAGTCTCACTCTGTCGCCCAGACTGGAGTGCAGTGGCCGCTCCCGCCCACCGCAGCCTCGACCTGCTGGGCTCCGGCGATCCTTCCGCCTCAGCCTTCCCAGTAGCTGGAATTACCGGCGCGCGCTACCACGCCCGGCTGATTTTTTGATCTATTGTAGAGATGAGGTCTCGCTTGCCCAGGCGGGTCTCGAACCCGCGGGCTCAGGCGATCCACTCACCTCTGCCTCCCAAAGGCGCGGGATTACAGGCTGAGCCACCGAGCCCGGCTTGCCTGCTCTTCTTAAAGCAGGGTAGCAGATCTGTTATGAAACATTCAGTTTTGACCAAGGGCTAAAGAGGCTGACACAGAACCCTCCTTTAAAATGGTAGTGATACATTTCAGAACCTGTTAAAAGATAAACATGACTGATAATAATCTGAATCAGTAATCAGAAAACTTTTTATCCAAAGAGGCAGAAAGTTGACTTTTGGGCCATAGGTTTCCAGTATAACTACTCAACTCTGCTGTTATAGTACAAAAACAGCAATAGACAATATGTAAATGAATGGGTGTCAGGGCTTTACAATATAACTGGATTTGTGGGCACTGAAATTTCACTTTCGTATATTTTTCATGTGTCACAAAATATTATTATTCTTATGATTTCTTGTCAAAGATTTAAAAATGTAAAAAACATTCTTTGCTCACCTGTGGTACACAAAGAGGCAGTGTGGAATTTGGCCCACAACATTAGTTTGCTGACCCTCAATGTAAATGAAGAAATCAGCATCTAGGAATTTCAAGTTGAAGGGTGGCGACCTGCTGGATGGCTGCAGAGTTGGGGCAGCTTCCAGGAGCCACACTGTGGGTGAGTTATATGCTGTCCTGGTGTAAAGCACTTAAAGAATGCCATTAAGGTTTAATAAGCTGGCTATGGAGCAGTAATGTCGTGCATTTGAACCTTACAGGGCTGCTGTGAAAATGCTTACTCAAGGCTTTGCAGCCCTTGTAAATACCAAAAGTCCTTTGTAGGACCCTTTGTTTAGATGAAACAGGGTGCTAGAATTTATTGCTCCTGTGACTTGCTTCTGGACACACCAAATACACTTGCTCTTTTCAAATAAAAGCCAGTTTGGATTTATTTAGAGACATTGCCCTTATGGAAGAAATAGCAGAACAATATGTCTGAGAAAGCAGGATGCTCATCTCTTGAAAATTCAGCAGGCTACTGGTACAGCTAAATTGCTTCTAGCTGGTATTAGAGAAATTCCCACGTGACTCATAGGAAGATGGCTTTTCCAGGAGACCCTGAGTTCCAAGGATGAATGTTTCTCTAGAGGTGGGTTCATGGGTTGCAAAGGCGCTGTTGAACATCTGGCCATCTTGGTTACTCTCCCTGACAAAGGATGGTCTGTTTAATAAATTTCTACAAATCTGGCCAAACGCCCTCTGGTGCCCTACTTGGGTGCCCAAGCAAGCAGTTGAGGAAACAATCTTAAGCTAAAGATTAGATTCCCTCACTTTAAAATAGTTCTGCATATTTCATTTTGCTACTTGGAGGAAGAGGAATGCTCTAATAGATGCATGCATCTGGGAAAGCAAAATAAAGCAAAACCAGATTATTTGTTGAAACGATTTAGTTCCTGAAAGTGGGGAAGCACATGAGCCAATGTTTCCTAACATCAGATTTTTTTTCCCCTTTAATTCAGAGACTTATTTTTTCTTTCAACTTTGGTGGTTCAGCTCTAAGAGCAAAATGAAAAATCCCTTTTCTCCTACAGTAAGCATGCACTAGCATGATTACACTGGAGGATTTTTCTCTGCTATCTTTCTAGAAATAGAAATATACTGGTGTCACGTGACTATATTACATCCACATTCGACTGGTAATAGTACCTCAGCTGCAGGCAAATGGGCCCTGAGATAAAATGCAGCACCAGAAAGGGTTCCTTTGCCAGCCTCATTTGAAGAAAACTCTCAGTATTTCAGTCAGATTGTCAGCCACATGCAACAAAGTGCCTTCTAGAACAACTACATTCCTTTCTTGGCCCTGCACTTTGTCCAGAGGAGATCTGATTTTGTCATTGTTGTTTATTTCCTTAAAACCTAATTCCATTTCAGTTTTGGCCTCAACCAGCGTTCCTAACTCCAAAGGAATCCAAAGCAGTAGATTATTGGGAACCCACAAACCAGCCCCCTTCAGTCCCTTTCTGCTATTTTGTGGAAATGCAAATCTGGTGCCTTTGCCTACTTCATGATCATGCCCTGATGGCTGGAGAACCCAGGAAACTAGTACTATTTTATTTATCTTCCCCAAGATATCATTTTCTCAGTTTATTAATCAGATGGGATGCTCAGGTCATGCAAATTTAATGATTACAATATAGCACAGGCCTGGTGTTATGACTATTACTTATATCAAGGAACCTCTTTTAAAGAGGATATTTGGAGGGAAGGGTGACAATTAAAAGTTTTTATTTTCTTGCTGTCTTGTCACATACAAAACAATTCATGCAAAGCAAACCCAATTGAATAAATTGCTTTCGTTTAGTAGTTGGTGAAAAAGAACTCCTTCAGTTGCAGATAAAAAATTGGCTAAATTAAATAATTAAGTGCCACATGAATCTATTCTTTTGGGGGAAATAAATGCTACTCATCTGTCATTAGTTATCTTGCACAAATGAGTTTCACCTGTTGATTTTTCCCTTTCTTGGTTTTAAATGTGAACTTTCAGAATTTATACCTTTGATACATGTGTGTAATAGAGAAAAAATCTGGTATTGTTTATTCTGCACAAATTGGAAAGCCATTGTTTCACTCTTGTACTTAATTATCTTGCTTAATCAGCTTCCACAACCAACGTTCAACTTTACTTAAAAAGAAATTTCTAATTGTTTCTTAGCATATAAGTGCTAACAATAACTAGATTGGCTCAGGAAACATTATTACCATTTGAGGTTTGGAATTTTGAATATTGCCTTTTTCCTTGTGAAAAATTAATGAATTTGCTAAAGGTTAACTGTATATGAAATGTACCGATATCATATTTCCTTCCTGTGCACTGAATTCAAGTATCTTGATCCTACTTGAAATCAATAGCAATGAGGTGCTGTATGTTTTATAGATAAGTAAATTATATACAAAGTTCATTTGTACATATTATATAAATGTGTTTGTAATGCATATATTCGTAATAAGCTCTTCAATATAATTTAAGATCTTGATTAATTAAACCTACTTGAAAATTTATTGCTAATATAAAATTGCCTTTAGGATTGTAGTGAAATGACAATTACTTCATGTAGCAGGAAAGAAGTCAAATAATATAGAACTTTGGCAAATATATCAGTTTCTCATTTCTAATAAGGCAGCTTTTCTGTCAGTCCAGCTTTCTACCACACATTCATATCAAAAGACAGTGAATAAATGAAGATTTCTATGAAGAATAATATGGAGGGGAAGCATTACTACAACTAACTGCATAATTGTTCTAGAGGGGAACTTCACAATTATGGAGGAAATCACCATCTCCAGACATCTTGGTTGTATTGTGAGAAGAGCATCTAACAGCTACCCCTTTTCATCAACAATGATGTCTAATGTGTAAAACTCTAAGTTATTTGATGACTAGTTCTTGGCTCTTTAATCTTAAACTTAGGGCTCTGCTGATTTATGCATTCATATACTTAATTATCTTCTTAACAATTGGCTTCATTTACATGTGACTCGGTTGCCTCCAAAATCACACTGTTTCCATCCAGCTCTGTTTCTTTTGTCACATTTCCTGTCTCAATGTATTGTGAGCTGCTACTGGGTCTCCAAAGGAAGAAACCCAGGAATTATCCTAGATTTCTCATCTTTCCTCCTTGCTTCCCTCGTAGCCACACAATGGTTGCATCTTGTCCATTGTCTTTCCTTACGGTCTCTTTGTATGACTCTTCCTTTCCATTCTAGCTATAAATGTCTTGATTCAAGGATCTGATTCTTCTAACTAGAGTCAGTAAAATTGCCTCTTTAAAAGGTATCACTTCTTCAGTTTTATGCCCCTTTAAATCATCCTATGTCTATATCCCATACGTTCTCAATCTTGGTGTTATTGAGGTGGGTAATTATTTGTTATGGAGTGCTGCCTTGTACGTTGTAGGATGCTTTTAGTATAGGATGCTTTTAGTAGCATCCTTTGCCTCTACCCACTGGATACCAGTGGTACCTCTTTCTTAGTTATGACAATCAAAACTATCTCTAGAAATTGTCAAAATCTTCCCCAGTTGATAATCACTGCTTTCGCCTCATTGTTAAATAAAACTGCTAGCAAATAGGTATTTAGTAAATGTTTGGTAGAAATTTATTCATATGATACAACATAATGACATGCTGTTTAAATATCTGAGAGAAAAAGATTTCTTTAAGTTTTTGTTTTAACTGGATGTTATATAAAGCACAAAAATGTATTTAGGTTGTGCATCAATAATATTTACTTTTATTTGGCGCACCTCTATTTTTGATGTGTCTATACCTGCCCTATACCAGTTCAAGGTCCTTTCCCCAATAGAGGACCTTATATTTCAAATTCAAAAGACAATATTATTTATAAATTGATGCATCAGAGAAAGATAGTCTAGAAATCTTCCTGGGTTATCGAAGGGAAAAAAAACAGTACATATTCAGCAACATATGGGAAATTGAATCTTCTTATCAGCGGCTAGTACTTATTTTCATTTGTTTAAAATGTACCTTTAAATTAAACATGTGGTAAACTATGAGAACGATAAAACATGGAAACAGAATCCAAACCATTCCATTATAATACATTTGTACCCTAATGAAGACTGCATCCTAAAGTCAGATGGTAGAAAGCAAACTTATCTTGAAAGACATGCTATTTTTAGTCATCTTCCCTCTGTTGCAGTTTGCATCTTGGCGAAATAAGAACTTGCTAATATTCAGTCAATGTGAGCTCTGGACAGTGTCAAGAAAAGAACATTCCTTTAAATACATCTAAAAAAATCTAAAATGAAAATTATATAAATACCTTTTGGAAGACAACAATAACAAATCTCGATTCGTTTTTAGTTACCTTTCCCTGTTATATTTTTCATGCTTTTCAATGCTAATGGCATATTAAAATTCATGGAGAAAGATGAAACGTAATTGTCCCATCATTTTGAGGGAAAGAATGTAGAAAGAGGAGACATTGATTAATTTTCAATTCACAAAATTATAGAGAATGATATTAAATTGAGACCAAAGTACACAAAACATGTAGGCACTGAATTTGGGTAGTTTTGTTTTGTTTTTTGTTTTTGAGTTGGAGTCTCATTCTGTCACCCAGGCTGGAGTGTAGTGGCATGCTCACAGCCACCCCAGCCTCGACTTGCTGGGCTCCAGCAATCCTTCCACCTCAACCTTCCAAGTAGCTGGAACTACAGGCGCACGTGCTACCATGCTCAGCTAATTTTTTGATTTATTGTAGAGATGAGGTTTCGCCAAGTTGCCCAGGCTGGTCTTGCACCCATGGGCTCAGGCAATCCTCTCACCTCGGCCTCCCAAAGTGCTGGGATTACAGACTTGAGCCATCATGCCCAGCTGAATAGTTTGATCACATGGTACCCTAGATTATTTTTATTTGTTTTCATATACTGTTTATTTTTATTTATTATTATTATACTTCTTTATTTTTGTTTTTATATACTTGTTTAAATAGTACTGAGCTTTGGACTCAGTGCAATTATGTAATAAAGTAATTTGTAAGACTATACCTATTAATAATCATGATTCTCAGAATATTATAATACAAAGCACCTTCAATAAAACATGTTTCATTTATCAGTCTTTTACACTTAAATGCCAAATCAACATGTCTATATTGAAGAAGAAGAAGCAGCAGCAGTAGCAGCAGCAGCAATGAGGTTATTACAAAAAGTCAAGCTATTTCTTAGGGGCTAAACATAATTTCCCAATTATCAAAAGAACACTGAATTGCAAACTATAATGTTATCTTAATACTTCTAAGATAATATAAATTCTTATATGTGTATAAGACTTCTTTGAAGTATTTTTAAAATTATAGCGCAATCACTTTTTCTTACAATTTTTTAATGTACTCACATAGACAATATATCAGAGATTTTTCTAGTTTTGTTACTTTTTGGTTTATTGGCTGGCTTTTTTGTCTATCATCCATCCTATCACCCTTTGAATAACACTTATGGAACATTCAGACATTGGAATGTTCTTTAGCATCGGGTTGATTCCCTCTTATTTTAGCTCACTGGTTAACTGCTTTACATAAGTCTTCCAGGTGAGAATAGATGAACAGATAAAGAAAATGTGATATATACACACAGTAGAATACTAATCAACCATAATAAAAGATATGTGTCATTTGTGACAACATGGATTAACCTGGAAGACATTATGTTAGGTAAAGCAAGCTATACACAAAAAGATAAATATCACATAATATCACTCATATGTTGATTTTAAATAAGTTGAACTCAGAAATAGAGAGTAGCATAGAGGGGTAGAATGAAGTTGGGGGGAAAGAGGGAGACATTGTACAACATGGTGACTATAGTTAACAGTATATTATATTCTTGAAAAATGTTGAGAGAATAGATGTAAAGTGTTCTTACCACAAAAAATGATCACTATGTTAGGTAATGCATATATTAGCTAGATTTAGTCATTCCACTTTATATATATATATATATTTCAAACAATATGTTGTATGTGGAAAATGCATGCCATCTTATTTGTTAATTAAAAAAATTTTTTTTTAATTTTCTACTTGAAAAATATAGTTTTTTATGTTAGCGGTTTGTTAACATTTTCCACATCATTCTCCATAACATTTGCAAGTTGAGAGTATTTTGCTGTATTACACATTGCTTTTTTATTTTTTAATTTTTTTTCAAATAAGCTGTTTTATAAATTACCCAGTGAAACTCCACTTATTGAAAGGTGAACTGTATGGGTGTTTTGAAGCTCTTTTTTTTTTTTTTTTCCTATGGGTCTTGCTGTAGATGAAAGATTTAAATATATACTGTAATGCATCAAATAATGCCCTAACAAATGACAAGCAAGTGAAATGAATCCCACATTTATAGAAACATTTCATAAAGTAGAATTTTACAAAATTATTTCTGAAAGATTTTTGACATACTGAAACATTTAAATTACTACCTGCTTTCATTTTTTTTAAGTAAAAATTTAAAACTATATGTTTCTCAATTGATCATTCTGCCATGTATACAGCAGATTCTTGAATAACATCATTTCATTCAATGTCTTTTTGTTATAATGTTAGTGGGGAGAGGGGAATGGATTCCCAGCTGGGGCCACTGTTTGGGGCCGGGGGGTGGGGTGGGAATGGTGGTGGTTGCTTCATATTCTCTCCATGTTTGCATAGGTTTGTTCTGAGTACTCCAGTGTCTTCTCACATCTTAAAGGAGTGCACATTAGTTTCATCGGCCTATCTAAATTGTCCCAGTGTGAGTAAGTGTGTGAGTGAGTCCTGCCATGGTATGGACACTGACTAGAGCTGGTTCCCATCTAGTTCCCTGAGCTGTTGGAATAGGCTCCAGCCACCCAGGACCTTAAACTGGAATAAATGGGGTGCAAAATGAGTGGATGAATAAATTCAAATTATTGTAAAATAGAAAATTCATAAAGCATGCAATCATCATCCAAATGCATGACAATTAAAGATGCAATACAAAAGTGTTCAGAAAGCACACCATGTTTGTTCTTGAACTGCATGCGGTAGGAGGTGCTACTTACCATTTTCCCATTGCAAATGTTTATTCCTTGAGTTAACCTACCATCACGATGAGTGCTGTCACTCACTAAATCACCAAAAACTGGATAAATGGTGATCTTACTTGTTTTTGTTAACCTTTCTTAGATGTAAGAATAACTCACATTTATTTCAACATTAGAAGTGATTTGGTCTTTATTTTGAAGTTTTGTGATGATATATGCCATAGGAACTTAACTTTTATTTTTATCAACTACCCTATTGGTAAAATTGGTTTTTGTTAGATGTCTTTTTGCTTAGAGTTTCAGTATCCAAGAATCTATCCATGACATAAGCAAGGACTTACCATATATTTTTCTAAACATGGTTTGCATGATAAATATATGCAATTTTATATGACAATTTAAAAATAAATACATTTGAAAATTAAAAGAAAATATTACAAACAATTTCCTGACATGCCCCGTAGATTTTTCTATATTAAGTGGTTAAGGATGGGAGGAGGCTAGAATTGGGTTAATGAGTAAGGATAGAGAGCAGAGAAAGCACTTACTGACTACAATGTGTTCTGTGGCGGATCCTCCCCCAGTTGCTGGAGATATGATAGAGAACAAAATTTAGTGTTTTCCCTTATGAATTTGTAGGTTATTGTGGGGGGACAGTCATTATTAAAAGAATTCAAAATGTGTGATAAGTAAAAAACCATCTTAAGTGACATAGAAGAATTTAGGATGCTGTAAAATTGCATAAGGGGAAACCCTGATCTATTGAGTGAGACCAGCAAAGGCCTCCATAGAGGATCATCATTTGACTTGTGATCTGCTGGCTGAAAAAAGTTCATTAGGCAAAGGAGGGAAAAGTGCTGGGTAAGAAATTCCAAGCTGGTGCTGTGACACAGATATAGGCCTTAAGGCATGGGGAGAAATGATAATTAAGGCACTGAAGTATGATTGTTATCCCTTATCAGTGCCTATTGACTAGGAATCCTCAAGGATCACTGTACTGGAGCTATGTCAAGTGATCACCATAATTTCCAAGGGACAGCAGTCTCTCAATCTTGAATATGCAGTGCAAACTCTGCATTATAGGAACCTGTAATACTGTTTGTTGTGTCTCACAATGCTTTTGTTGGTGTGGAGAGGAATGAAGAAAATAAACACTTCCCTCAAGGAACATTGGTCTCGTTAGGATAAGTGCAACATGGAGAGAAAAAGAGGGAAGCAAAGAAAGAGATATTAAAGCATTGCCTAGAGTTCTCCAAATCTAGCCTTGAGAAAAATGAGCCTGAAGTTTTTTATGAGAATGGATACAGAGACAGAAACTGTTAACAGGTACCACAGGCGATTGAAATACAGAAGGCGCTTAGACAGAAAATGTAGGTATTATAGGCAATTTTTTTCAATTATAGAGCGATCACTTTTTCTTATTACTTTTGAAAGTACTCACATAGATACTGATATGATGTCTGAGATTTTTCTGGTTTTGTTAGTTTGACTTTTTTTGGGGGGTGGGGTCTATCATTCTACCTCTTTGAATAATATTTATGGCACATTCAGACACTCTGTCATACCTAAATGTGAACATACTCAAGTCCCACAGCTAGCCCTGTAGAATCCGAGGCCCTCTGTATACTAGAGTTTCACTTCTTGCAAACAGTGTATTTTCCATGAGAGTTTGGTTGAAAAAGATTTGCGTCTAAATGGATCCTCACAGCTCAAACCCTGTTGTTCAAGGGGTCAACTGTATATCTTAATTTGAGGCTGTGATTAATGTCTTAAAAAATGCTCTGCATTGCTGCCTGAGGAATCTGCTAAAATTAAATATAACTGTTTCTCTTTTTGTTTTAAAACTATTTGGTAGATTCTCACGGTAAATTTAAAAATGCTTAGCATGGCATATAAAGTTCTTTTTGACATAGGTTCTACCTTTCTTTCCAGTCACATCCTCTGCTTCCTACTTCTGACTTAGTATTCCAAAAATGGTATTATATAATGCAGACAGTGAAGACCATAAAACTGAAAAGTAATAACTCTAAAGCCTTTTGATTAAACATATCAATGCCTCATGTCTCAGGTATGAAGTAGAGCTTTGCTTTCAGTAAATTGTTAATATTATGATTACTGCGAAATTAATTTCTCAATAGTGATAAAAATTTTTATTTAGACCTGAGATTAAAGCTCTTATTGATATATTTATTTTAAGAATGATGTGTCTTTGAAGATGTTTGGCAAAGAGTTCAGGTTTTCTACTGCTAATAGAAACCACTTTTGCTTTTATTCTTGCACATTGACACTTGATCAAAGTACACATTTAGTTTCTAAAATAATTTGTATCAACTAATGAATTTGATATGATTTTCTGAACCTTTCTTATGTGAATTTGTGGGTTAATTGGGAACAGTTTATTATCTTAAAGCTCTGGGCTTCTGAAGGGAGATTTCTTCACTTCTTTCCTTAGGGCAGGGACCAGGAACACATTTTTATCATTGATAATAACAGTATCTCATATTTATATAATATTTATCAAATCACCATATACTTTCTTATGTATTTTCTCATTTAATCCTAAACAGTGCCACAAAAATTTAAGTGGTCTTATTATGGTTATGGAGAAGTTGTATTTTAGTCAAAGCAGAAGGCCATGTTCATCCATCAAGGCTCTCTGTAGAATGCTTGTGTTCTGAACAAAAGGGATAGAACAAGGTTTTGATGTTGCTTTGTTTATGGATTCTTAATTTTTTAAAAAAATGCAATTTACCCTGGCTCTCATTTAATATGGTCTCCAAAATGTACATTTTAAAATCCTCAACTATGGTTGTCCAAAATGGGTTACAAATCTCTAGAACTTCAAACAGAAACAAAAAACAAAAAAAAACCAAAACCGATAAAAATAAAACAACCTCGCCTTCAGAAATCATATTCTTTCCTCAGGAAAGTTTCTGTAAGAGCATCCTATGTCTACTTTCAACCTGGGAAGATACTGAGTTGAAGATCCCAAGCTACCAATTAGAGGCTCACAGAGTCTGAATAACAGTATTTTCTGTGATTTAAAATTAACAACGTAGTTACCACTTAACTCTCTATGATATGCTATATTTGTTGTAGTTATCCTCACTGTGTGCTTTAGGGGATGTATTTGTTATCCCTGTTTTACAGATGGGGAGACTGAGGTTCCACTAGATTAAGTACAGTATGTGGCTAATAAGTGGCATAGCTGGTTTTTCAACCCCAGACTATTGAACTCCAAAGACTGACATTCATCAAGATACATGCCACATGTATATGTGGGTAGTGTGCTTCTGATAAGTGGTAGCCTCCGAAAATCTCAGATTTTGAACTTGCAATCTCATTTATTTAAAGCAATTTTATGAATAATAATTTTATAAAGTAATAAAACATTTTATAAAGTAAATAATTGACTTCGAATTTATATGCTATGCAAGCCCTGCTTAACTTTTTCATAAAGTGCTTTTTTTTTAAGTAATGGAAGGGAAACCTGAACGAAAATTCCAAGACAAATTAACATTTAAAATTAAGGTAAGTGTTTTAGTGTTAGTCCTATTTAAAATTACTTTATACCCTTTTGAGATAATGATGTTTTCAAGTCTGTATTTACTTCAGGTTTTCTGTTTTCCATTGTGATTTATGAGTCACTTAATATTTTATTATCACTACTAATTTGAAAATGATTCTTGGCACTTTGTCAACAATAAGAGCTACAAAGCAAATATTTTTTCTTTCAAAGTAGTCTACAGATAAGCACTATTTAAAGCTTTGTGGTTGTCTTTAGTAAAATGACAGAAAACATTTTCAGTTTGATTTACTTAAAGCTTTATTATGTTTCATATGTTACTAATGTAAATATTTTAATTAATGAATGAGTCATTATTTTATTAATACATCATCTAAACAAGAATAATCTTCATGATTATCATGATCTTGGGGACATGACAACAACATAAAAGTTAACTTTGGATGGAAAAGAAGGTCAAATGCATACAATATTTTTGGTACTTTATTATTCAGTTTTAAACACTTTTTACTAGTGTCCGGATTCTTTTGCTAGCATGTTATAAGGAGTGCTAGTCATTATTAAGGTATACACTTTCTTGATTCATTTTGTAACTTTTAAGCTATTATTATTTAGATTTGATCTATTTTCCCATTAAATGCAAAATGTTGACACTCATTACTTTAAATTTGATGATAATCAATATCTTAGGGCAGTTTTACATATAACTGCATCCTCTAACAAGCAACTGATGAGTCCTTTGGGGGATAAGGTACTGGCAGTAACACCAACAGCATTATTTCTACTTTGTACAGGCCAATGATTTGAAGAGTGGTTCCCAGGAATTAAAAACTTGTTAACTGATAACCCTTGACAAATGATGTCACAGATATCAGATTGTTTCTTTGAACCTTGAGTATTCTTTTAAACCTTAAAGTATAAAATAAGAGGAGAGAAATTTCAACTTGGCATGAAGGATGAGTTTGTTATATAATTGAGTAAGGATGACATTTTTAACCTTAGGAATTAATATTTCAAAAGAGCACCTTGTTTGTAATTAAAACTCTACTTCTAGATTCTTTTAATGATTTGTCAGGACAGTGAGGCATCAAGTTCTTTTGTATTTTGAATAATTTCTTACTAGAATTATCTCATGAAGGCTTACAGTTGTTGATTATCTCAACCTGCTCACACTATTTCATCACATTGTCATTGAATGTCATTCGACCCTATAGAGTTTTGAACAAAATGTGGTCTTTTGCTCAGTATTGGCGGCCAGATAGAATAAGTTCCACCATGCTTTAGTAAGATGCTTAATACTAAATGTAAATACAAAGCCCTATAGAAAGTTTTTATTCAAAAAAATATTGTGGCCCTTTGGACGCTTCCCCAATCCTGATATCTGTATGACTTTGGGAGTTATATAAGCAGACACACAACACTGTGAACTTAAAGGCATGTTGTGCTTTATTGGGTATGTTACAAAAGCAGTCTACCTCCAAACTGTCATGAGACTATTCTTCTAAAATAATTAAAAGCATATCTATTTACTTCTTTTTTTTTTGCTTGGTGCTCAAAACAAAGATAGCCCAGACATTGCCTCTTTTTCTTTTAATATGCCAAGTATTTTTTAGTTAAATAACATTTTGAGACTTTCTATGAAGGCATTCCTAAAGAATCATATCTTAATAATGACTGAGTATCTTTATAGTCTCCTGGCTTAAAAATTAAAATGAACGATTGGGTCCTCTTCAAGCTCCTCTTGGCCAAGCAATATCAGTTGCCCACATTGTTAGAAATGCCAGCAAGCTATAGAATATTACACACTAGATTTTTTTTTCCAGCAAAGAGTCAGAATTTTTACAGCAGACTCTGTTCTCATATGGCTTATTGGTTTTATGGATTTTCTCAATACAAGTGTTAGATTTTTAAATCTTATTTTATTATTTTTTAATAGCTGTGTGGTTTTGATAAGGTGAATGAGTGTTTGCAAGTATAAAAATCAAGCTTCAAATACATGCCACTCCTTCAGAATTAAAGGAGGCATGAATAAGCCTTTTTTTTTTTCCTGCTCTGTTGAGTGTCTCACCTTTCTAATGTTGAGTAAGCACTGCTTGAATACCTGGGCAATTTTCCTTTAAATATTTCCATTCTATAGTTTAGTCTTCTGGTTTAAATTGTCCAACAAAATTGCAGAATGTGCTCTTCTGCAGGATAGGAATGAGCAATAATATGATCATTATTATCATCATGGAAAACAGTGATTGAGCAATTCAGTTCATTTTACAGCATGCAGGGAACTCCAAACAAACATGTCATTTGATGCTAGTTATATAGCAATTCATTTTTATTATTTAATACATTCTACACATGACTAGATGTCAAAAATTCAGGAGGCCAGGATAAGGAAGTATTCTTTTAGGTTTAAAGGATCTGTGTTTGGACCAAATTTTTCATGTTTACCCAAACTAAAGGAATGAATTACACCAAGATGGGGTTGTGATAGTATAAATAAGTTAGAAAGGACTCAGTGAATCAATAATTATTGATTGGCATCATAAAGTCTTAGTGTGTTAGAGAAAAACATATTCGGTGAGGAACCCAATTCTTTGAGTAAAGATCAAGGGGGAATAATGAATTGAATATTAAATTCAATACTCATTATTGAATTAATAATGAATTGAATGATGAGCATTGAATAATGTCCTTGATGTTATTGTATAAAGTGCTAAAGTATAATGTGCTGAAGTGTAAACACCACTAGCCATGCATAGGTTATATTCTGTCTGAAACTAAACACTGAACAAGAAGAGGGTTCTGAAAAATACTGCATTTGGATTTCAATTTGAATATTTGCCTTTAATATTTTTAGAATACAAGGCATGTGCTGAATAAAGCAGTTTAGGCTAATATTTGACAAATCAAATCTTTGTTGAAGTTACAGTCTGCAATTCTTTATTAATTTTCATAGAATTTTTATAAGCGACAGCTTCTTTCTGTAATAATCATTCCTCTAGTTAATAACACAAGGCTTAGGCAAGTAGACTTGGTTTACTCTGTGGCTGTTCACGTATTTTCCATTCAAGCAATTTTCTTCCGTCCTCACTTTGACATCTAAATTTCATAGTTCATTGTAAAAGATAACGTTGTTGTCCAGTAGCTTCACTTCCAGTTATATAGGGCCCCTCAAGGAACAGAGCAAATGGAGTGCTGATAGCCTTGGTGTTTAAAGTATCTGCTTTTATTTTGCTCAGTCTCTTTTGCAAAACCCATGGTCAATACCTTGTCATTCAAAACATATGAAGTCTTCTAAGCTATTTGGCACCAATTTTGTAACACATGCCACACTTCTATCCTGAGTAAAGAATGCAAAGAGAAAATCTGTTGCACAGAAATCTGTTTTTAAATTTTTAGTTGGTTCATTTCTATGGAGTTAAGACTGTAGCCTTCAAGGCTCTACTTGGGCAACATGGACTACTAACTACATTTATGGACTTTTTTGAAGCAGTAAAGGGCATTGTTTTTTTACTATTATTTGTTAATATTTAGATTGTGAATTGTAACATCTTACACTCATTTCAGAGATTAAAACTGAAGGCAATATATTTAGAAAATTTGAGATAAATTTAATATCAGTAGGGACTGTCTATTTTTACAGATTTTAGCTTCCTTTTTTCTTTTATTTCTTCTTTAGGCTCTCCAATAATCTTTCTTAAATGTTAATACTAAGTGACATTAACATGAAATTTCGGTATTATATACAATAAGATTTTTTCTTCACCAACATTTTTGAAATTTATGAAGTTCTTCCTATCCCAGGTTTTCAGTTCTCTTATTATATTAAGCATGGTGAGCTCATAAAAATTCAATTTGTACCAAATTTAAATGTAATAAAGTGTTGTAAAAATGAGATTTACTCATTAAAAAACTTTAAATAACCAATTACCAAAAACACTTCTCCCATAAAAACACAAACAATCCAGATTTTTAAATCTACTCACATTTGGTGGGGAGATAGTACTGGAAAATTTTGCCTGATTTTAGGGTTAAGAGATAGAGAAAGGAATTTGGCAAAAAGGAAAATGGGAACTGCTTAAAATAAATCAATTGGGAACAAATTCTGATGCAATGTTTACCTAATTAAACAGGCTACTTATATAAACACATTTCAGTTTATTTGTATGATAAAGTCCTACAAATGTAATTACTAGGGGAAAAATTTGTACAGTTTACATGTTGATAGATTGCCAGATTTTTCTCCACTGTAGTTTGTATCTAAACTTCCTCTCCTTTGAACAGTGTTGAGAGTATTTCCCGACATGTTGTGAACTTTTTAATATTTGTCAATGGTACTTTCATGTTGTTTTCATTAATCTTTCTTTAAATGGTTGAACATGTTTTTTTAATGTTTACAAGCATTTCTTTTAAAAGTTTAAAAAATTGTTTTAATATATTTTTCCATTTCTTATTGGTTTTAAGAGCTCTTTATGCATTTTAGAAATTAGTTTTATCATTACGTTTTTTTATTATTTTATTTTAAAGATGTGGGATAGAATTCAGGATTAGGTACATAAGTAGTCAGCGTACAGGTGAAGTTGGGACCTCCCACTCATCCTTACTTCACTTGATTTAAGACCAGGTACCCTTATTGATGTTATGTTCCCCCCCTCCCCTGGCAGTGTCCCACTACTGCCAGTCCCTTTTCTTTTAAATTTATCTTTTAATATACAGCATACGTTTTAAAGTGTGTATATGTGGGAATCTATGTGTTTGTGCAAGTTTGTTCTAAATCTAGAAAACTTGAAAACCTTTTATTTGTTATTGTAATTTGTATACTCTTTTAATCCCCTGTTGGGGGAATTATCACTTTATGGTCTATCTATTGATACCCTATTTAGAAAAGGAAGAGTTAACTTTTTTTTTTAAATAAAAACTTGTGTATTTATTCTTACATGTTTAAACTTCAGTCATCTTCAAACACTCTCCATTCGATGCAGTACACCTATTGAAACGCTTTTTCCACTGCTCAAAACAGTGGGAAAAATGAATTTTTAATTTTTTTTTAATTATAAAGATATGGGGTATAATTCAGGGTTAGGTATACAAACATTGATTATGCAGGTACCCTTGTTGATGAGATATGCCCCTCCCTCCCCTAGCAGTTTCCCTCAACTGCCAAACCCACCTCCCTCCTCTGACAGTTTCCCATTACTGCCAAACGTTTTCTTATAGTATTATCAAGGTCCACTTATGAATGAGAACATATGGTACTCTGTTCTTTGTTTCCGTGATAGATCACTAAGTATGATCGACTCCAAATCCATTCAAGTTGCTGAGAAGTTCTTATGTTTGTCCTTCTTTATGGCTGCATAATATTCCATTGTGTATATGTTTACCACATTTTCTTTATCCAGTCCAGCTTCGATGGGCAACATGGTTGGTTCCATGTTTTTGCTATTGTGAATAGAGCTGCAACAAACATATGCGTGCAGGTATCTTTTTTGTAGAATGATTTGAGTTCCTCCGGGTATATTCCCAATAAGGGGATTGCTGAGTCACATGGAAGGTCAATTTCTAGTTTTTTCAGAAATCGCCACACTGTCTTCCAAAGAGGTTGTCCTAGTCTGCATTCCCACCAGCAGTGTAGAAGCGTTTCTTTTTCTTCACATCCTCGCCAGCATCTGTTGTTGTTTGTTTTATTAATGGTGGCCATTCTTGTTGGGGTTAGGTGGTATCTCAATGTGGTTTTGATTTGCATTTCTCTGATGATAAGTGAGGATGAGCACTTTTGCATGTGTCTGTTGGCTGGCCGTATATCTTCTTCTGAGAAGTGTCTATTCATGTCTTTTGCCCAGTTTTTA